>WOGJ01238230.1:0-15540 GCA_015342185.1 Leptinotarsa juncta
CAACTAGGTGAGAATTCAAAACACTCATTAATTTCAATCACCAAAATTGCAACCATCTTCTGAACGCGCGTTTTATTAACCAAGTTGACATCATCAGGAGATGATGAAGAATATGGAATTAAGTAGAATGAGATATAAACAACAGAAAACCACTCGAGAAAGCCAAAAAACATAAAAGAAATACGTAGATTATTTTTTCGGTATCATAGATCTGCTTAAAAATCTGTTTAAAATATAATCAGCTGTCGCCACCATACGAACGACAACTCTCAGAAGTTGTGAAACTTGTGCGAGCTAAGGACTAACAAGGTCTTACCTTTTAACGTGTGATTCCTAACACGTAAAGAGTTATTTACAGATTTAAAATTCAGAAATTTCAATAAACATTTGTTGTATTTTCAATGGTTCCCCGCCAGTGAATCATATTCGTATATTTTCTGGATGAAGAAAAAAATAACTACAAAAATCAAATCGATATACTTACAGTAATTGGAATATCATGGTGATCGCACGTATCCAACCTCCTTCTGAATCTCAGCACAGTGTGTGTGTTGTTTTCGTATCCTAATAAAAGTTGGTAATCCTGGCTGGGATCTACTTCCGGCTCTCTGTCTATTGCACTTCCGGCTGAGTCCTTGACATGGCGGTCCTGTAACAAAAAGAAACAAACTCTATAAAGAGAAATTCGTTGTTGAAGTCCTTTTGTAACTGTAGTTGGGAAAAGACGGGGAATTCCTATTATTGCGTTAGGTGAAAAGTTCTCTCGAATATGAAGAAAATTGTACTTTATCTAGGATGGTGGAATTCATTGGGAGAATTGGAAAAGCTGATTTAGTTTGCAGTGCAATATTCCCACAATGTACTGAGCACTAAGAAAGCAGGAAATGTTGAAAACACGTTTTACTCGGTAAAGGGTGTTCGTATTTTGAGTTATATTTTAAAATAGTGAGGAAAAGATTAGTAGATAATGATACATTGATCACAAATGTTTTTTTCCAATTAGTTTTCCTGAAAGAAAAAGTAGAATTATTTCAAAATCGATGAAACTTTGGAGATTTTCAAATCCAGACTATTGTTATTGTTGAATATGAAAATAATTGAGCTACCAATATTATAATAATGATATCTGAAACCGTTTCGTCTCCAAAAAACACTGTAGCCTCATGGAATTGCATTTTTTTCTAGATTTTCAGGAAAACCATTTCAACAGATATGTTTTCTGTACCATAGTTTACAGTCCTTCGTTAGATGTTTGTCATATTATTCTAGATTGATGAAAAGTTGCTTGCCTTTGTTTATCTATAGTATTGTCTATAGCTAAAGCCTTCATTTGGTTCAAGTGTCCAAAGAGTAGCCTTATAAGTTTTCTATATTTTCACTTGATATGTGGCTGAATGAAGTATTTAAAAATATTTTATCATGATTATAGATACGTTCGGTAGACTTGAGAAGGAATCCAGTTACATCATTTGATTTTTTTCAGGAAACAATCAGTAAGACAATAAATGAAGTAGGTGCACCAACCCACAAAAAATAATGCGTCACGAAGTGGAAATTAATTACAACTTGCAGCGTCTTCCACATGGTGTAGATGAGGCGAGAATGTTGTTTTTTGCCCTTCACAGTTGGCATACTTCTCACTAACTCGTATTTCAAGACATGGGTCTTTATTGCGCCCGCTGCTTTTTCGGGATAAACCCAATGGAAAAGCAGGTCGAGTTGGACTTTCGCCTTTATCACCGACTCCTTTAGGTCGAGAATATCTTATCGAGGGACTCTTTTCTCGTCATCTAACGGTAAAGGGGATTTCTGGGGCACATGTACCGCCCTTTGCCGTCCGTGAAACCTCGACTTGCTGAAAACGTAATTAGTGAGTTTGTAATGATAATATGTGAAAGATTAAGGAGGCGCTAGAAACTAGAGGACGAAGATTAAAATGTTGGAAAGGGATGATGTCGCAACTGTAGTTGTAACGTGGCTTTTGTAACGATTTAACTATAATGCAATAAACAAATTTTTTGAAAGTGTGAAAAAGTATTCCTTTTCAATGATTTATTATACAAAACGTTCGATTTGAAAAAGCTGAAAATCCTTTGAAAAAAATGCATATTCTGTCCACATATCACACAGCATAGGTTAGGTCCGAAGTGAGTAGGACTATTCTACCCTCCACCGCAACCCGCAAGGGTTTATTGTGGTCCACACCTATTTACACTCGACCAAATAAACCCAGCTTCTTAACGAAGCCAATTAGTTTGTATGGTGAGTGGTCTGTCAGGTGAGATGGTGAGAGTACGGCTCTGCCGAATCCTAAAAAACCTGATTCAGTCCCCAGCGGGGCAGGCATGAAGTATGTGCTCTGCAGTTTCATTATTTTCCAAACAGAGGAGACACACTGTCTTCCGATAGATCGAGTCTCTGCATATTATGATGATTCGAATGACAGTGACCTGTAAGAATGCTTGTTATACATCGTAGTTCATCCCTACTGTAGTCCAACAACTGTGTGGTATCAAGCTTCGAAAGGTGTCAGAAGCCTCATTGCAATTTGCTATCAATTTAGACGTTGCTCGGTAGGAGCCAAAAGCTTCCAACGGAACTTGACTGTCCGAGAATATTTTTATTGACTTGTGTATAAGGTTGCATTCTTCAATCTCTCCGCACACAATTCATTAGAATAAATTTTCGCTTGAAATACAGTTGCGTAGGTTCCTGGGCAGGTTGATATCTCTGTTCTGGGTCTGCGACACAATGTGTGGGACTCAATAATTCTATCTAACATTGAATGCTTCCAACTGCCATTCACCATGATGGAGCGAACATCATCGACAATGAAAATGCGGTAGATATACATATGTGTCTGAAACATAATTTGAAAATTTGCTCGAAAATAAGAAGAATGTTAGTCACAAGAGCCTGAAGAAACATTCCGATCCTCAAGTACCAAACTATGACTGTTTATCCTCAGCTTTTGCCAAAGCAAAATTGAATCTGTATAATGCTAGAAATTGTAAATTGAATTATATTGTTATTCACTAGATTGGGTTGCCGAACCATGAGAATTTTGGGTTCAATATACTTTTACTCTTTCTGGAAAAATGTTCCTAGCACATGTGGAAACAGTTTTTTCCGGCTTGAGGCGAACAGTCGTTTCATGCGCATTTGTAAATAACTATTTCCTAGGATACGAAATTGGAAAAA
The DNA here is from genome assembly GCA_015342185.1 of Leptinotarsa juncta. Classification (NCBI taxonomy): domain Eukaryota; kingdom Metazoa; phylum Arthropoda; class Insecta; order Coleoptera; family Chrysomelidae; genus Leptinotarsa; species Leptinotarsa juncta. Next base: position 3,202 of record WOGJ01238230.1, read on the forward strand.
GTTACTCAAAGGATAATAAAAAAATACGAGCAATGCTTCAAGTTAGTTGGTGAACAAATCATTATTGAGAATTAATGGACATTGGAGAGAAGAAACAAAAATATTATATATAAACCTGTTACGCGACATAAGTAGATATTTATTCAACACCAGGTGCTAATTGCTAACATAACATAATCCATGGAATTTGTAGACGTTTTCATTCACGCATTAAAACTTCATTACCATTTTTTAATCGTACATAATTACAATGTGGCATGCAAATGTCGAGACGGTAATAAATTAAAAATAAATTATTGATGCGAAAAAATAGCAATGGCGGGCTATTTTTAAAATCTTACTTAATCCTTTAGAAACACCAAAAAAATAATCAGATAATAAATATGAGACAAATGTTGCTGCCAGACTTGGTTGAAATATTTTAGTCATAATGTATTTTAGAATCAACTTTAGGTGACAATGGCCAAGTGACATTTTTTATATGATACAGAGGGACGGTGCTATATATAGTTGGGGAGAGAAAGATTATTTCGATGGAGATTTCCACCTTCTTAATCAGATTGAAAAACTGAATCATCACTGAAAACTCAACAGGCAATAATTTTAATTTCACCTTTTTTTGTTAGGTTATGTGATGGTTGCCTACATTTTCTGGTTATGCTTTATTGACCTGGTTGTTTAAAAATATAGTAGTTAAAAAAGATCGATAAAATTTATCAATATAGAATTTGGTTGTTTTTTATTATATCAGCTTTTTATGGTTTCTGAAAGTGAAGATTTCTTGCAGATTCACTCTGATCAGTGTAACGATTTTTTTATTTTGAATATTCAAAAACATTTCCTTGATATTATTATATACGTTACCATTTATATGGGTTTTCAGTAAACTAGCATTTCTTAATGATACAACTTTCGAAGTTTTCATAGATTTGAAAAAGGTAACAGAAGTGATATGTATGTGCAATTTATATAAAAAATAAAGTATCCATATTTGATTTATTTCAATAGCAGCTTCAAAAATATCCATCATAAATTATTAGTGTATTATCATCTATTTATTCATCTTCATAAGTGCAACAGTTGAATATTCACATTAGACTGAGATAATAGCAAAAAAGGTAGACAGAATAAAAAAATTATCAAAAAATGTCCAAGTCAGCATGGAAATGAGATTCACTTCTTTTTTGAAACTTATTGAATGGTTATATATTTTAGGTTATATTTTCAGGAGTGATTAATTTTTGGGACAGAAAGTTTTAAGCTTTCTACTACTCCATCTTAATACAAAAAAAGTTTGAAAATAAGTAAATCTATACATGTATGTGTAGATCATGCAAAGGAGTAACTTTCAGACACAAACTGGAACAAAGTCCTCCTGAAACAGCTACTTTCATGTAAACATTGAATTATACGAAAGAAAAAGTCCTTCGAAACAAATATTTAGTTTGTATTCCAAACATTCGTTATGGAATAAAATCAGATATTATTCACAGGAGTTCTATTTTAAATGAATGGTAACAAATTGCCTTACATGGAACACTGTCATCCTCACTGATATACTTCGATGTCTCGTCGTAAGACACTTGCCTTACGGCTCTTCAGTACCAAATTGGATAACATTATAGAAAATACACAAAATTCTTTCATGAATTACCATTTTTAATGTCACGAAATAAGTTTGATCCACTTATGTCATCGATGACATCGTAATGAGATTCATTCACCTTTTTTATTTAATCCCAGCGAGGAGGAATCTTATTCCAACCTACATTTCCAACAGACAATATAGTCTGTAGCCTCTGGAGTCACCATACATTTTATTCTATGAGAGAGAGGACATTGGCAGATCATGATCTTCAGATGATGTGGTGCTGCAGGTTTTTGCGGGTTTTCCTGCAGCTGAAAATGCAATTGCTCCACCAGAATCAATCAAGTCGCCCCGGAGCGCCAATTAATATTTGTTGCTGTTTTATAATTTCATAATTTGTATTACTTTTTTTTATATATTATAGTTTGTAGTTACATTGAAACTAATATTTAAAACCTTTTTTTCCAACACTCGATACAAACTGAAACACAAGATCTATTTGGCCACCCTGACATCATTTCAGTATTCTATTTTCAGGATCCTTTTGGACCGACTCTTATTCTCTTTCAAATTACATTGAATGAAATAGTCATAACCATCTCTTGTTACAGTCGGTATGAAAGCCAAGACCTGAAATTGAAACTAATATCCCAAAGGGCATTGCTGTGACAAAATTTATTCTGACAGGGGTTGTATCAATCGAAGTACATAACATATATTACATTGATGCTATCAGTCAGTCGTATACGTATCTTTTCATAATCTATCGATATCTATCTCGTTCTTTGTTGAAACTATCGCAGTATTTCCAAACTTTGAGAATATATTCTTTCTTTATTCACCTTTGTTATTCCTTCCGCGCGCTTGAACTTTTTCCCATAAAAATAAAGCATTATTGTAATTTCTGCTAGTTCAGGCTTCCAAACTGCAAATTGGCTATACCTTGTCCAGCTTTATGACACGTGACCAATGCTCTCGATGTCCTATTTGGTAGGTGAAATTCGACACAAGGGTTTTTATAGTAACGTTAACATGGAACGGTTCATAAAATATATCTAATTGCATGCCTTTCCAGTGCATGGTGGTAATTGATTTTTTTATAGTCTTGAAAGGTGCTTGAATAAAAGGAAAACTTCTGACGAAAATCAAGTGAAGAATTCGTTTAGCACCATATTTTTTTACAAAAACCAACTAGGAGGTTGGGTTTTCAAGAGTATTTGCTTCAGTTGAGCTGACGCCTTCGATTTTACTCTATTCTTCTATACCGAGATATATTTTGATCCAACAACAATATTAGATAAATAAAAAATTTGATAGAAAAGAGTTAAAAAATGTGTGAAGACTCCTCTTGAATTGTTATAATCGACCTTTTTTTGACTTGAAATAACACAAATCAAAAAGTAGAATACTGTTGAGAAATATTTGGCTCTATGATTTGAGTACATGAATTTCTGAATACTTTCAAATTGTGGCATATTAGAAAACAACAAACATAGAGAATCAAAATATCTTTGATTCACTTTCAGTATTGACTTCTCATTCATTAGATTGAAGAATTAGGATGACTAGCTCCGCACGGGTTAGGCAGAACATACATGCATTCATTTTTTTCTATTATTATAGTTCTCCATCAGCTTATAACTGTTGATAAAGACCTTTGTTTGTCACAAAATCATTTTGTTCACAACTAACGATTTCAATTCCGAAAATAGATTAATACAGACAACATAAAACAAAAATGCGACCATAACCTTAAAAGTTATTCACAACGTACAACTAAATCAATACAATTGCAACGTTTCTTCACCGTGCGTGTCACATCGGTGTGTAAGGCCGCTCGAATTTATTTTCTTGCCCGATAATTATAATTTTGCGATAGAATTAATTTGATTTGATTCGTGTGAATAACTGTTATGATCCGTCTAAATAGCTTTCCAAAGACCATATCATAAATGACCACGGTTTTAAACATTGAAATAGGTATAGGAGAAGCTATTATTGACAAATAGACTCACGTGTATGACGTCGCAGACATTTTTGAAGACCTAAAACAGCAGTTTGTAGTGAATAGTTTTACTATATCTTAAAAATATAAGCCAACGTTGTGGATGAAAGGTCCACCGCCACGATTTCTCACGGATATTTACCATTCCACATAAAACCTTGATAACTTCTTCACGTAACCTTCCTTTTGAATCACTCTTTTCAGTGGCGAAACTCACTCCGTTCAGTGATGGAACTCCTTTCGAAAGTTTTGGATTTTGATGTATTCAGACAGACAGACAGACATACATATAGATATATCAGTTTCTTCACCTCTACAGCGTTTATTCGTATTATAATAGAATATGGAGATTACTGAATATTTTGTAACCACATCTGTTAAGACTGTCATCATTATTAATTGAATCATGCACCTTCATGAATCCAATAACCGTATAAACACCCAATTGTGTTTTTATAAGGCCTATGATTATATTCGAAACCTCATAATTCATTCAATGTGCTACTGTATCTGAGCTCTCCTGAAAATAAACCGAAGCAATAAGTAATGATCTGATAGTCAAACTTGGTAATTGCCTATTCTGTAGATTGGATTAAAGATGTAGTGAGAAATGTTGTGGTCACTAGTGGAACTTGATTACAACCATGATTAAAAAATAACTGGATAGAGCTGAAAACTGTACATTAACATTCTATAAATTATTGAATTACTGCATTGTAATATGATATCAAATCTCAAGATCGTGAATACTAATGAAAAATATGTATTTATATTGAAAATAAAATATGTTGATATCTTCGAAAATATACAATTTTTCAGATGTTCACATATACATAATGATATTATGACTACCTATATGAATTTAATTTGATTAGATACCTACCATCAAGCAGAATCGATACAGTATTTGCCTTGAGACCAGGAACAGAAAATGTTGAAAAACTCGTTATATTTAACTATGAAAATATCCATTAAGAATCATTATGAAACAGAAGTTGCAACAGTATGGATGAATACATAATGAAAATAAGATAAGAAATTGCCCATTTCATAGTCTGTACAAACGTTAATTGAAAATTTACTAATTGAATGATTATGGTGATAAATCCGGAAAGTTGTTGTTAGAAGGTCGTTACGTCGAATAATTCTTTCTTCTGGTCTATAAATAAAAATTAAAATATAAATTTGTTAATATCATCTTGCGATAAGATGTAATGAGAAAATATTTTTGTTTTTTAATATTTTCTTGAATAATGTCGAAAAAAATTCAAACGATATTAGCGAATTTCGTTTTTTTCCGAATATCCTCGAAATTAATCTGAATTTTGTAGATTTCAAGTTATTTGCATAAACTCTAAAACGGGTAACTTTAATTGAATCGACTTTGTATCTCTCAATGTTTTCAGTTTTCTCATGCGTTCTCCTTTCATCATTTCAGACACAGTTTGTGAGAATTTCTAGTTATATATCTAATATTTGAGATGCGATAAAAGGGCAGTAAATATAGGTAAATTAACAAAACTGCAAAACTTGCCATTATAAATTGATCGATATGAATTTTTGGTGTTTTGGACGTGAGGTTTATTGTTAGAGGGCCGGTCATCTACACTCTTTATCTTTCATATATTCAATATTTTGTAGCGAGAGAATATTTAAATAAATAACGTTTCTGAAAACCATAAAAGTTATTTCACTATTGATCCATTGTGACTGACCTTTTTTTTTGAAAAAATGAACAAAACTCCGATAGCTGAATTAAGAATGAATTACGCTGACATAATCGTATAATGGTACGAATTCAGCTGAACAATGAAAAAATCCATCCGTAATGGACTACCACGAGACCGCATTATGACCTGAAAAGACTCATAAACATCGCATGTCCTCTGCCATTATGACATCCTTAATTGGCCGTTTCATGAAAAGTCGGATTGCTCGTCGGTCTCGCGTAAACCTTTCTAATAGAGCCATAAATCCAGCTATAACAAAACAGGTCTTGTAGGACAGTGGATTTCTCAAAAGTATTTGTCTGATGGTTTAGATTCAGAACAGCCGGAGATAGAACACAGGAAGAAATATTGCTCAAGTTACATTATATTTGATATTGACAGAATATAATACTCACAAATAGTACACTGAAATGTAGAAAAATGCGGACTTACTTCGCGACTTACAATACCGATTCATTTTCACAGGTCTCCCAATGAATCAAATAGAGGGCGATACATTTCTTGTGACCGAGTGGGCTACTCAGTTGCACCCCTTCGTCCTATTCAATGACCTAAAACATGCCGTTAGAATAATTGAGTACATTCATGTAGGTAGCCTAGAAGCAAAACAGGTACAGTTCATCATGAAAATTTTTCAAGAGCTCCGAAAATCGTTTGAACCGCGTTACTATAAATTATACAACTATTTATTAGCTTCTTATGTCGTTATAGATTTGAGAAGATATATTGCACGTTTTTGAGCAATCCCTCTACTCCAGAACTAAGTCAAAATAAAATTAACGATTTTTGCAAACAAAACAGTAACTCAAACATTTTTTTGCTACTGGTACTACTTTATATATTTCTTCAATTGGTCAGGTTAACAAAAAACTCAGTTCACAAAGATACCCAGTCTCCACTAATTGATTATTTCTTACTAAATGAAATAAATTAAAATGAAACCTGCAGTTCTGTAGCTTCATCTGCGAGCTAATACAATGTGATATCATCTTCACCTAATTAGGCAAGATATCCTAAATTCTGGGGATTATGGCGTTCATAGACGTCACTGTAATATCCCAATTGGGCGTTTTCTTTCCAGTTTTGTCATAACTGATTCACCAATCACCTTAATATGTTGTTTAGTTTGCTAGTATTTACAAGACGACGTCGAGGTTCAATTATGTCGCGGTTTGCACTAGCGATGTCCTTTCATCTCTTCGTGAGAAAACTTAAGTTCCCAGTCTCATGGGATCTTTCATTGTCTCACATACACTCTGGCAAGTACTTTCCCTGCGTTTCGAATAGATTATTTTAATGCACCTATTCATAGGCTTAAGCCAGGAATGCCACGATGTTGTTGTCTTGAAAATCTACAGGGCGTAGCCTCTTCCCAATTGCAAATCCCTACGTCAACGCCTACAAGGTGATTTTTTTGAAAAATCCGTATAATGTTCATGTATCAGTCTGAAATTTATATTACCTCCCGGTGCCTCAATGTTTTTCCTATTAGACCAAAAAGTCGATCTAGCGTTAAGAAAAAATGACAACGGAGAACAAATATTCAATCAGCTTTTTCCAGAGGCCCAACAGCCGACGTGAAAGTATCATTAGATCAAAATACGACATGTTGAATATTTACATGAAATTTGATTTCGATTGGGCGGTTAGGATTTCACTCTTTCTGCAACTCAGATCTCAGTTACTTTAGAATGTTTTCTGTTATGCACGTAAGCTACTCATTTTGTAAAAAATTTAGAGAAGCACAGTTTTGTTGAAACGACCTTCCTTCTTCAATGTGAAGGACGTTGATGATGTTGTGGTCATCCTCTATGAAATAAGAGAAGCTGAGTAGCATTTTGAAGTAACTCCAGGTACACAGGACCCAGAAGGAATTTACAGAAAAACTACCCCTTACGTTCAAGAAGGGTCTGTGTCGATAACTGTTGCTATTGAAAAGTAACAACTTTTGAGATGAATAACTACACCGTCAAAAATACCCCTTTCAGATTTGAGCCTATCCAGTTCCGCGAAATTTTGTCGCCAAATGTTCAACAATTCAGTTTCCAAATGGAGTTAAATATTTCTGGATTTGGGTACCCCACCAAAATTGGCAGTCTAAACCTATCTACATTATTTACTGAGCTGACCTCCACTTCCAAACTTCCTCGAAGGAATTTGTCTTCAATACGAAAGGTTTCTTAATTTGAATTAATAAAATGTTGTATTTAGTAATTTTACTGATATTTCAAAGATCCTTGTCCTGTAAATGAATGAACGGATTTCAAGAATCAAAACAGCAATGGATATGGGGAATCGAATGATCAAAAACGTCTTTTGATCATTTTTTCAAAAAAAAAAATGACAGCGCTGCCAAGAGACTTGAAGGCTTTTGGTATGTATAATTTTCAAACAAAAATACTAATATAGCGATTGCACAATATTTATTGTTTAGGAATTTGCTTTAACACAGTAGAACAATTTATTTTAAATTTCATTATGAAAGCTATTGATGAATAGTATTTACCGGTTTGGAATGTTTAGTGTTTTGATATCAGCTTGTTTTGAAATGGAGAAAATAAACAAATGAACAAATGCACCACTAGAATTTATATGGTTTACCAGCTACTCGCCACTCAATAATGCATTTCAGGCATTACAGTTCGAGTGTGTAAACAAATTGAAAAACAGCCGACTCGCCAACAGAAATTGGTTCGCGCTTTATGCAATAACGAGACCCCAAATCAAATGCCTTTACATGAACGAAGGGACAGTCTTTGGGGAATGATAGAATGTAATATGAAATTGGGGAAGTTATGGTGAAATCTTTGGGGAAATGTTAACAATTCAGGTCAAAATATATACGCCACCCTTATGGCCACCCAATAAAATTGTTCGAAGAGTCAATTGACGAATTCAGATTATTTCTTGCTAGGTTTAGAACGTTTCTGATATTGAGGTGATTTCAAAGCTGAGAACTTGTTCCATGGAACTCCAACCTCCGGGAAAGTACTTACTGAAACTCTTGAGTTTTGGAGGTTTAGATTTTGACTTGGTAGTAGTTGAGAGCAAATCAAAATCCAAATAACTGATCTTACTCTGTTATCAAAATATAATAAATGGATTATTACAAAATAAAGTTTTCTTTACATCTCAAGTTACATCTCAATAAAAAATGTAACTACAACAAAACCGTTGTAGTAAAAATAACAATTTTCCAATTTTGATATAGGTATACAAGCTATCAGGTATTGTCACTATCCTAGTTTTCTCTATGATTTTCATAAACGTCTTCCAATAAAAAAAAACTAATATCAATCAAATTTGATAATTCACACCACCAAGAGTGAAGTGGATAAACTTTGAAAAGATACCACAAAAAGATACCCAAAAATTGGGTTGAAAGATTTCTCGATTTCCAATATAAATTTGGTTGAAATAAAATAATGCTAACATTATAATATCTTTGGTTGAAATAAAATAATGCTAACATTATGATATCTTTCCATTGGTGTTTAGTATAGCTGAGAATGAATTGAACTATTATGGATGTATTCGATATTTGACACAAATATTGAAAATACCTTAACAAGTCTCAAGTATCTGATTCACTGATTTGTTTTGATAGAATTCAATAATACTCATTCATTAGTAGTGAATGACACTAATATTATTTTATTGAAGTGACATTTTTTCCCTTCCAAAGGTAAATTGTCCACCTTTACCTTACCAATTATTCATTGCACAAATTTGTATAATCTGTTGAAATTCAGAATCTGGTTCAGGAATACTAATAATATTGATGCCCTTTTGAAAGAGCGAGATATAAATAAGAGAATGTAATAATTTGTTTAACTAATTTCACTTTTGCAGTAATTTCCAGAAAGAGTTATGATACAATAAACATGAATTGGTTCATTTTGCAACATGGAATAAATGTACACCTTTTCTATGAGAACAAATTAACGACTATAGATATCGAGGTGAAAACAACCGAACAAAACGAACAATTAAGTAGAAATATTAACTCGCTGATTACATACTTAAAACTGCCCAATGTGAAATTTTGACGTTGACAGTTGACAAAACTGCAACATATATTTTGCTGTATAGACAATAACTTCACAGTCAACTTTGCCACAGACACTTATAAAAAAATAGAACCGTGATGGCACTTGTCAGTGATGGATTCACTTTCACTTTCTAGATCGAAATTAAATTAAAACTTGAAGTATTAAATTTTTCTCTGACATTGCTCATTATTCTAAAATAAAAAATGTCACAGGGTTTTTTCTATACAGAATTAAAAGACCTTTTGAATAAGGTATCACTTGACTGATATGAGAGTTGTGGGGAGGGATTGGCAAGAGGAAGAAATGTGTCATGCTAAAGAATAAAATCGTTTCAGAAAGGTTTTATAGTCAAAATATTAAATGACTCATTCACGATGGCTTGTTTTAACTGAAATGTAACTTATATTGATCGAAAATTTTCTAATAGTTTAACCATGCCATCAATCATTTATGCTCTCCAGAAGAAAAAATATGATGTCATCAATTCCAGTTGTACACCTCCATGATGCAATTTGCATGTCTATCGCAATACATCGTCATCCACGACCACAACTTAGTCATAACCTCAAATCACTTAACATAACTGTCCTATTAGAGAATAATCTACAGTTATGACTAAACTTCTCTTAAAATTCTGGGAAAATGGCGTTCATAAACTCAGTACTTACCTTTGCGTGGGTGATACCAAGTATCCAGCCTTCTTCATAGTGATTATGTTTATGTTAGAACCAGTAATAAAAGTAATTTAATGTCTATTGTCTTGGACGGAGTATAGAAGATAGCGTGAAATTGGGGTTACTTTATTATGGTTTGGAAAAACGTATTGCGGAACATTTATTGTTCATTCTTTGTATGTGTTATTAATTTAATTGTTTGAAGGCATTGTTTCTGAGAGTTACGGTAATGTGACAGAAAAATGGTGGAATATATAATCATTTGAGAAATAACAATGTTACATAACTTTTCGTTTGTTAAGGAACAATGCTGTAGATGATCATTGAGGAAGAGATAACAATCGGTTTTTTGAAGGATTGGATCGTGGGGGATAATTATTCATAAATATTACATTATATTAATACAGTTGTAGCAACCTTCCAAATATATCAAAACTAAATCAATTAATAAATTTCTTGTCGATCTGTGGTGAATTAGATTTTCCTGAACCTTTTTTCAGTAATTGTGCATATTATTGGAAGGAAACCAAAACTGTAGGAGAAAACTACTTTGAAATATTCAAAGAAAAAAGCAGCCACGTCTGGCCCGAGATAAAACCTATTGTAGTGGGATATCATGGACAGCATTCAATGTCAGACGGCATGATTCATGTCCACTAGTAGTGGATAACGTTCTCTTTCGCGGTAAACCCCATGAGAACTGGGCTTGCAATTGAAATAACTTTCCAAAGCGGCATTTACCTGCATGCGTGATTGTTGGCACAGTTGCCAGCTTGTGAGATAAATCTCAGAACAACAAAAAAATGTTTTGTTTCTCAAACACAAGAAAAAGTGAAAATATTCACTGTATTTAAATTGAATTGAATTAAAATTGTTTGCCTATCATTTCCACAATAAATGTTTGAGCTTAATCGACGTACCAAATATGCTAGTAGTAAGGCCTCCAAGGTAGATGAGACAAATTCGTTAGATAAACAAATGACTTTGATTATGTGAACCTGAGTGTTATTTACAGTCATTAGGAGGATTTTTTTCTATTGAATATACATAATTTGCGATCCTTGAATTCAGATCCCTCTGTTAGTTCTGAGGTCCAATAAGGAATTTCTGCAGTAACAAATTGGTAATTTTCGAAATTCCGTTCTCACACGAAAGATTATGTGATTTAAAGGAGTTTTTTTGGTGATAAAGCACTTGGCATTCACCAAGATGGTTGACAGTTTCAGGTTCAATTATCACAAGTTTTCTCTCCGGGGCTATTTCTCCTCTGTAGGAGGAGTAAATGTCCTGAATTGCTAGTCGACAGCCTTTCCGAAGTTTCCTCTGAACAGCTAATGATCCAAACAACTAACAACTTCAACAAGTTCATTTTCGACTTGATTTTTTCAACCAAAGAGGCAACACCGGTGATCAGACTGTGTCAGAGTAGATCAGAGGTCGAGCTTGTAACACTTTGTGGCATGATTTTAGGCTGAGCAAGATCTTTCTTTGATGGAAGAGAGCGCGTGAGGCGAAGTAACGCCTTCGGTCATTATTAATAGTTGAGCTGTCAAGAAAATGAAGGCAAGCCGACGGAAACACGGTGGCCGCAAGAAGTTTATATATTATGGAACTCACATGACTTGTCAAAGTCACAGATTGTAATCGACAGGTCCTTGGGTTGGAGTATTGCTTTTAAGGTGGAAATATGTGCTATTGGAAATAGCAGCTCGAGAACTCAACAGGAATACCACAACAGAAAATATGTAATTTCCATTCTATTAAAAATAATAACCTTTGCTTTATAACTGCCGTTCTAAGATATGGTTATTACAATAGTTTGTCACTTTAAACATTGTTTGCAATATTGAAAGTACTGGATTCTTCGAAGAGGATAACCTAAATGGTAACTAGGATAACTTTAATGAAATGAATTAAAAGACTTTAGAGTCTGATTTCCACTGTTATCAATAACTAGTGGAAATGATTTCCACTGTTATCAATAACTAGTGGAAACTACACGAAAATGTTTTCATTCATTTCATTAAAGTGATCATGAATTTCTACGTCATCAATTACACAAATAAAGTAAAATAAAACGGTAAGGAATGGACTCATTCAGGCTAATTTAGTTTTTTATTGAAAATTATACAGCGTGACTCACGATCGATGGTAGGTTAGACGTTTCTGGAAAACGCAAAGCATGATTTTTCCGAAAATTTCACCTCTCACATTTCCTTACCTGTTCTATCGATCTAAAATATTTTCTGCATTGCGGCGTTGCCACTTCTATCAAAAAGTTCTAGCAATT
>WOGJ01238729.1:0-10820 GCA_015342185.1 Leptinotarsa juncta
CTTTAATAGATCTTTTTGTCTGTCCATAATATTTTGCATCACAGTCCTTACATTTAATTTCGTAAATTCCAGACTTTTCTGAATACTCGACTTTGTCTTTTGGACTTCCCAAAAGGCTCTCTAGTGTATTACTTGTTTTAAAAACCACCTTCAAAAAAGTCAAATTTCTCATTTATCAAAAATAGTTTGTTGATGAAAATTTCACGGTATATTCTTCGAAACTATATTTATCGACCTGCTCAAACAGATATGCGAAGCATACGTTTCTTCGGTGTGAAAAAAAATTGTTTCTTATATTCGAACCTGAATTACTCAAAAAAGTCATATTTCTCACTTATCAAAAATAGTTTGTTGATGAAAATTTCAAAATACATTCTTCGAAAGTATTTCTATCGACGTGTTCAAACAGATATGCATACCATCCTTTGGTGCGAAAAAAAAATAGTTTCGTATATTCGAAACCGAATTATTCCAAAAAGTCAAATTTCTCATTTATCAAAATTGAGTAATTCAGTTTCGAATATAAGGAACTATTTTTTTCGCACCGAAGGAAGGTATGTTACGCAAATCTGTTTGAGCACATTGATAGATATACTTTAGAAGAATATATTTTGAAGTTTTCATTAACCAACTAGTTGTGGTGAGTTAGAAATTTGACTTTTTTGAGTAATTCAGTTCCGAATATACAGAACTTTTGTTTTTCGCACCGAAAGAACGTCTAGTACTCAAATCTGTTTGAGTACGTCGATGAATATACCTTTTAAGAATATATTCTGAAATTTTCATCAAAAAACTATTTTTGATAAGTGAGAAATTTTCCTTTTTTGAGTAACCCAGTTTCGAATATACGGAACTATTTTTTTCGCACCAAAGGAACGTATGTAAGTTAGAAATTTGACTTTTTTGAGTAATTCAGTTCCGAATATACAGAAATTTTCTTTTTCACACCTAAGGAACGTCTAGTACTCAAATCTGTTTGAGCACGTCGATAGATATACCTTTCGAAAATATATTTTAGAATTTTCATCAACAAACTATTTTTGATAAGTGAGAAATTATCCTTTTTTGAGTATCCCACTTTCGAATATACGGAACTATTTTCTTTCCCACCGAAGGAACGTATATTACCCAAATCTGTTTGAGCACGTCGATAGATATACTTTCGAAGAATATATTTGGAAGTTTTCATTAAGAAACTATTTTTGATAAGTGAGAAATTTGACTTTTGTGTGTAATTCAGTTACGAATATACGAAACTATTTTTTTCGCACCGAAGGAACGTATGGTACGCAAATATGTTTGAGCAAGTCGATAGATATACTTTCGAAGAAAATATTCTCAACGTTTCATCAACAAACTGTATTTTATGAGTGAGAAATTTCACTTTTTTGAGTAATTCAGTTTCGAATATAAGGAACTATTTTTTTCCTACCGAAGGAAGGTATGGTACGCAAATCTGTTTGAGCACGTCGATAGATATACCTTCGAGGAATATATTCTGAAGTTTTCATTAACCAACTATTTTTGATAAGTGAGAAATTTTACTTTTTTGAGTAATTCAGCTCTGAATTTACAGAAATTTCCTTTTTCGCACCGAAGGAACGTATGGTACGCAAATCTGTTTTAGTACGTCGATAGATATACTTTAGAAGAATATATTCTGAAATTTTCATTGACAAACTATTTTTGATAAGTGAGAAATTTGACTTTTATTAGTAATTCAGTTCCGAATATGCGGAACTATTTTTTTCGCACCGAAGGAACGTATGGTACGCAAATCTGTTTCAGCATGTCGATAGATATACTTTAGAAGAATATATTCTGAAATTTTCATGGACAAACTATTTTTGATAAGTGAGAAATTTTACTTTTTATGAGTAATTCAGTTCCCAATATACGGAACTTTTTTTTTTCGCACCGAAGGAACGTATGGTACGCAAATCTGTTTCGGCACTTCAATAGATATACTTTAGAAGAATATATTCTGGAATTTTCATCGACAAACTATTTTTGATAAGTGAGAAATTTGACGTTTATTAGTAATTCAGTTCCGAATATGCGGAACTTTTTTTTTCGCACCGAAGGAACATATGGTACGCAAATCTGTTTTGGTACGTCGATAGATATACTTCAGAAGAATATATTCTGAAATTTTCATCGACAAACTATTTTTGATAAGAGAGAAATTTGACTTTTTATGAGTAATTCAGTTCCCAATATATGGAACTATTTTTTTTCGTACCCAAGGAACGTATGGTACGCAAATCTGTTTCGGCACGTCGATAGATATACTTTAGAAGAATATATTCTGAAATTTTCATCGACAAACTATTTTTGATAAGTGAGAAATTTTACTTTTTATGAGTAATTCAGTTCCCAATATATGGAACTATTTTTTTTCGCACCGAAGGAACGTATGGTACTCAAATCTGTTTTGGCACGTCGATAGATATACTTTAGAAGAATATATTCTGAAATTTTCATCGACAAACTATTTTTGATAAGTGAGAAATTTGACTTTTATTAGTAATTCAGTTCCGAATATGCGGAACTTTTTTTTTCGCACCGAAGGAACGTATGGTACGCAAATCTGTTTTGGTACGTCGATAGATATACTTTAGAAGAATATATTTTGAAATTTTCATCGACAAACTATTTTTGATAAGTGAGAAATTTGACTTTTTATGAGTAATTCAGTCCCGAATATACGGAACTTTTTTTTTCGCACCGAAGGAACGTATGGTACGCAAATCTGTTTTGGTACGTCGATAGATATACTTTAGAAGAATATATTCTGAAATTTTCATCGACAAACTATTTTTGATAAGTGAGAAATTTGACTTTTTATGAGTAATTCAGTTCCCAATATATGGAACTATTTTTTTCGCACCCAAGGAACGTATGGTACGCAAATCTGTTTCAGCACGTCGATAGATATACTTCAGTAGAATATATTCTGAAATTTTCTTCGACAAACTATTTTTGATAAGTGAGAAATTTGACTTTTATGAGTAATTCAGTCCCGAATATACGGAACTTTTTTTTTCGCACCGAAGAAACGTATGGTACGCAAATCTGTTTTGGCACGTCGATAGATATACTTTAGAGGAATATATTCTGAAATTTTCATCGACAAACTGTTTTTGATAAGTGAGAAATTTGACTTTTTATGAGTAATTCAGTTCCCAATATATGGAACTATTTTTTTCCGCACCCAAGGAACGTATGGTACGCAATTCTGTTTTAGCACTTCGATAGTTATACTTTTGAAGAATTTATTCTGAAATTTTCGTCAACAAACTATTTTTGATAAGTGAGAAATTTGATATTTTGTGAATGAGTCTTTCCTGGGCATTCTATTATTCAACGCAAGATATTTCAAATGACATACTTTTCACAAGTCATAAAATTTTTACCAAGAAACTAATTTTTCAGTTCTTATTCGCTACCTGTTTCGGTACAAATGAATTTTTCCTGAATAATATTTCACTCTTATTTTAAATTTTTTTCTGTATCAATGCTTGTATATGGACAGTTGGCTGATATAATGAGTTTATGTAGAAGCTGACTCATTCATTCTATATGTTTCAATAATATATCGTGTTTTTAAAATGATAACATGGAAATACAGGTAGAATTCTTAATATTTGCAATCTGGCAACACTGTTCGCAAATCGCATTCTAAACCCTGTTCGATTGTTCTTCGTCATAAACTGTGGATGAAAAGTTGTGGGTAACTTCACACTACAACATTGTGATGCCTCATCAAAGCAAGATCTACTGAAAGAATTCGAGGAATAAGAAAATAAGAAGATACAAAAACAGGCATGAAATCAGTCCGAAAAACATATTTTTTGTGGTTTTGGTTAATTCTTAGTTGAAACTGTGAATCTGAGGAAAAAATTTGATTGAAAGGGCATATGAAAAAATCCTAGAAGAGAACAGTCGACTAAAGATAGAGGTAGATAAGATAAGATATCAAAAGTCCAGGAATGAGGAAGAATTCATTAATTTATTGGAATGAAATTATGAAGAGGCTGGTTAGAAGGAGAATCAGAAAAAATGGGAGGAAAATGGTATGTTGGGAAATCATATGATAAAATACATTGATTGAATTTTTGTTTTAGTTGAAACAACAAAGAAGTCGATATGAAGAAATGGAAAAAATTAAATAATTTGACCCTATCGTATTGGTGGTGAGTATTTCACTAAAAATAAGTCAATCAGAAACAGAACAATTAGTAATTTTTTTTAGGCTTCCATCAAAAAAATAAATGAGGATCTCACAAATGAATGTTTGAAGCTGAACAAAAACTCCATCGATTACAAACTGACCTCGAAACTTTAACAGAAAAATGGAAATGAAGTAACTTTCTATGTATGTGTTTGTGTGTGTATATAATATGTATATGTGAGAAGAAAAGAAAGTTTATTTCAAGATAAATCAAAACCTGAAATCTCTCTCACAAAGTACTTCCTCAAATTAGCCTCTTTGCCATCTTCAACAAATTAATGAATTTTTCTTTGTCACTGGGCCTTCTGTACTCCTACCTCTGTCATTAGTCGGCTGTTTTCAGTCGATCTGTGAAAATTCACAGAATAACATTTCAAGGTTTTTTTACTTTATGAAACAACTCTTTTTGACTCAATTTGAAAGATTCTGTTAATGTACAGTTTTCTTGGCAAAGCCAAGCCATGAAATTCCATATTTTCCTTCAGACAGTCTGTCAACAATTTCGGAAATATCTTTATTTTCTTCTGATACTTTTTGCCAAAACATTGGCTTTTTCTTCGGCAATATTTAGTCGTTTGGAAGACATTTCAAGCAGATGGAATTGTTTGTTCTTCACTTTCAAGTAACTGGATATTATTATAATCTGTATTATAGTTGAGCATTTTCTTTAGTTAACTGATCAAATTTACTAAACAAATATTTCAAGTATTGATATGTTTTATAATTTTCTTATTCATGCGTTGAATTTCATCTGTTAATTCTGCTTTCTCTTGAGAAACTTCACCAAATTCTTCCGAAAATTCTCCTTTAACCTTGGAAACATCTCAAGTTGAAGAAATTTTCGCTTTCTTCTTCATAACTCGAGTAAAATATATGTTATTTTACCATTGAGTTGATTTATTTCTTTAGTTACATCATTGGAGATTCTCCTATCAACTGGAAGACTGATGGAATCTTCGATTTTTCTTCAGCTCTTCCTTCTTTACTAGATCAAACTGGCAAAAAACTTTTTCTTTGTTAGACGAAAGTGTATTCAATGCATGAATCTTTCCTGATAATCCTTAATTTTCTATAATGGGCTGGTGTACAAATCGTAGCTTGACATCCCTCTCGTTCTGAGAATTTATTTTTTTCACATTTTTTTTATATATTCCGAAAATACTTTTAGCTGGCAAGTGGATTTTTTCAAATCTATCGAAGCTGATTTATGTCTACTATTCAGATCGCCTTTCTCTGTAGTTGTTAATTTCAAGGCATACCTTGACTCAATCAATGTTGCAGATAAATTGATATTGTCTTAATTGGTTCTTGTAAGCTTATCATTATGATTACTTTATATTTTTCACAAATATTGTTCCTTTCCAAAGTCATGTTTTGCAGTGGACTCGTTTCATCGGTTAAGTTTTCGCAGGGTTTTCTATTATCCTTCTCCAAATAATCCAGATTTTTGGTAAGTTTGCCATTTTTTGAAGTGCTATTTTCTAAGTCTTGAATGACCCGTGTGGGGATACCTGTTAGCCCCCATCGGGCGCGTCCCCGGGTGGCGGATAGGGGTGGCCCTAGCCGGTTTATCCGGTGGGTTGGAGAGAAGGAAAACCTCTCCCGCGGACCAACAGGCTTACATGGCCTTGTCCAATGTGTTGAATGATCGGTACCGAAGGATGAATGATACCTTGGCCTTATCACGTATCATTAACGTAGCATCTGTGATACCAGACGACCTTTCGGTGTATCCAGTCCTACATCTATGCAGGAAGAACCATGGCTGTAGACAAATTATTTCCCCATATTCGTGGGAACCTTACGGGGTATAAAAGTCTCCTATGAGTTAGTACATGATCACCTTCAAGGTTCTAAATAGTCTTATCATGTTGAGAGTCGTACAAATGAACCTAAAAGATTGATATTGCTTTTACGCAAGACCGTGTGTGTTCACAGTGGGACAGTCGTAGAGTTGGGAGGAAGAGATGAAATATCTTTCTCCCGATAACTGAACCTCAAAGACTCTATGAATATGTTTACTTACCCATACAGTAATAAACGTACTGCTTAACAAATGCGATTTCCATTTGTTTTCAACCTCACATAACATATTAGAAAATTAATCATTCTCAGACTCGTATGTCTGCGAATCGGAACAAAGGGTTCAGTTTTCAGGAATTTCAATCCTATTTCATATTCTATGTGTCTTGACCTGTATATTAATTTCTGGATTCGAAGTAATTTTATTAATGTCTTCTTTGAGTCCTTTGAAAAGGATATTATTATATCGAATAATCGCTTTGCATTTCATCAAATCTCCTCGATATTGCTTTCTTTCGATCAAAAGACTCATGTATCTTAGATGAATTTAAATATTCAGTCAATAATTGTTGATATCTTCCTTCAAGTATTTAGACAATTTTTCTCTCAAAATCTAAATGTTCCTAATTGTAGATGAACTTAAACCAAGGTTTGACACTGATCACCCTGTCACCAAAATATACCTACTCTTAGTGCAAAAATTACTGGTTTGAATGTTATTCCCAAATACTTTGCCAAAGGTTTTATCTTCTGGTTATTACTACGGATATAGACAAACTCAACAATCTTATACTGATTTCATAAAACTGTACATAAATCTCTATTTGTGGTATTACATGCATGTAAACAAAATGTATGTGCACAGAACCGTATCATAAAATCAGCCCTTCTGCCAGTTGGGCAAGCTAATGAAAGATGTTGCAGATTTCAATAGCCTAATAATCCGAAGGAGTCCCTTAATACCACGAATAGAGATCTATCAACTATACACATCTGACAATTAAAGACTAATAAAGTGATTGTCTGTTAAAATGTAAGAGCTGTTAATCAACTCTATCATGAACTAGGTCAAAAGATTATATTGTAGATGATCAATAAGAAGAGAAATTTAGCGTTAATGATCATTGAGGAATTTTTAATATTGATAGGTTTTTAAATGAACAGTTTAAATATCTATAAGTAATTATTAGTGTAATATTGGTTAAGTTATGAGTGTAAGAATATGGCAAAATTACTTCATTCGACCAATCCCTTTTTTACCATATTCACGATTATTAGATTTCTATATTTCCTAATAAAAATATTTTTATTTACAAAAACTTTTTTTTTAATTTTATAAAGCTTGACATTTATATTGAAATTAGCCAGGAGATTTTCGTTTTTACCTGTAGGGCGTGTTCTTGAAGATATTAGGGCTGGAAGTCCTAGAACATTCAAGAGTTTTCGAGAACTCCCCTGAACATCCTGGAATAATCTGGATCATGGAGAAACGTTCAAGGAATTCATTTGACTTGGTAGGTCTCTATCCACCTCTGTTTCCGTTTTTACTTGAAGGGCTTACTATGAATGTTACTTTTTAGAATGTTTTCGTAGCTTCTTATTTAGAACCATTGCTTAATTGAATTTCAATTAATTAATTATTTGAAGTGAGTTCCCTTCGAAAGAAACGGAATATTTCAAATGCAAGTACTAAATTTGATTCAGTTGTCGGAAAATGAGTGTTTTATGGGCAGAAAAGTTTAAAAAAATTTCCAGCATTAATTTTTCATCTATTTATCATTTTCTTGGGGTTATTGAGTGGCTCGTATTTCATTTGAAGTGAATTATTTCAATGAAAACAATAAATATGTTATATTTGAATTTCCATTTACAGAGTTCCTACATTTCAAACTTTTAATTATGTTTTTATATAAATGACTTTGATTTGGAATTATTCCATTTTGAGTCAAAAAAAATACTGAAATTATGTTATATTTCATTTCTTACAAAGATTATTACAACTATTTTGGAAATCACCCATTTATCTGGATATATTTCATCTGAAATAATTATGGAAATTTTTTTTGGTTTTCCTTTTCTTGAAGAATAAATAATAAGGTCTAATATCCTCTTCAATTTTATTTGTATTCTTATGTATGAAAATACAACATTTTTCTCTTGGGTAACTATATTAAGTAAGTCTGATTTCGCAGAAATGAACAAATATTAACAGCATATAAACTAAAAAAATGTATATTGCGAATAACTGTCAAGCGAACATTACATTTATAAATTTGTTATCCACTGAATCATGTTGTCACTTTCGTCAACATAATTTACGATATACAAAAGAAATTCGCAATCTAGGCTGCATTCAACTTTTTTACGATAACCCCTCAATACTGCTGGACGGCCCGCAATAATGATACTGTAAGCAAGATTATCTGCCTTGAAGGTAACACTTCTTTCTCCAGAACCACTGAATCCATTGGTGAAAGTAAATGCTGAGATATTGTTACCGTTTTTGCTAGCTACTATTTTCCAAGTGAAGGTAGGCAACTTCAAATGTGCCAGTTCAGAAGCCAAATCAGCAAATGTAAATTCACCACAAGGGTTAGTTTGTTTTTCTGCTGATATCAGTTCTATTTCTTTTGGGTTGATTGAAGATTTTAACATATAGTAAAAACTGCTGGTCTCTGCCTCCCTCTCTACACTTGTTAATTTTGTATCCAAGTTTTGATGGATGCAAATGGGTTGGACAGTAACTTCTGCCTTCTGATTCCCCTGGGATTCATCTTTGATCGCCTTTATCAATCCCAAATATTTTCCGCAATTCATCTTTACAGATTCTTCAGCTCTAAAGTTGAGTTTCTTCTTCGGTATATGTGATATCAGAAGTCTGTATTCCCCTTTGAAATAAACTGGCAAATTATTGACACTATCTTAAAACGAATGCCTATTTGTTGAAATAACTATCATGTAATATTCAATTCGTAACAATATTGATTTTTAAATGATGTATTTCTGTTCACATGTATGATTCACTTTATACCTAACTGAAGAAAACCAAAGGTAAAGTTTTGTTATAAGAAGGTAAAAATTGCCGCCTTTTTGAAATATAATGGTGCGCGGATCAAAAGTAGTTTGAACTGCGCACATGGTCTAACAGGGTTCCCAACTTAGGAGTTTTCCCCACAAATTTAGAGGGAAAAAAGGTTGTTTTGAGAGGTGTTATATTTTTAGGAATTTTTATAACCTAAATTTTTCATGGTATGATTCACGGTGCAAGAAAATGATCCTGAACAACATTCCAACCGTCCGTAAAAGTGTTAAAAGTTTTCAATGTTAACATGTATCACTCTAAAAAGTCAGTATCCGAGGAAAGTGATTTGTTACTTCTTTTTTTATAAGGTCTTTGCTTTCCTTCGGTGCAGTAGACCAGTGATTTGTTACTTGAAGTTTCAGATAATGAATAAAGAATGTTGAAAAATATATCTAAAAGATTGTTTTTGGAAAAGTTATTTATATTTTACAACCAAATAATTGCCTCAATAAAAGATCAGACATTGATCACACCAGTGAAATCTATGCTTTTTTATTTGACATTGACAAAAATTTACATGAATTCCAAACCAATAACAATTCTGGTTTTTCATTAATATAACTTAATTCATTCTAAAAGAATTTTCTCTTTCAACAAACTTCCAACCTCCCTATGGAAGGGTTTTACTTTCATTTAACAACACCTTCTTAGTTGTTTTCCTCAAGGCTAATGAGGATGTTTGTCAATTAATTAACTTATTTGATTTTTGGGTTTTCTCATGGAGTTACTTACAGATCAGCAGATGTCTCTGATCACACATGCATCATAATAGTTTTCTTTCATACCATAGTTGTATCATCTACAAACAAACACACCTTTTCAAACAGAATTACTTGACAGCTGACAGCGTCAAATTGTTTTGTGTCTCTCTCTTTGTTCTTTAACCACATTTTAAACAAATAACGATTTTTAGTAAACTTAATTTAGTATTCTTCTTTGTATCTTGTGAGGAGTCAACCTCTTTTATTTTAATGAGTGGTTTATTGTATCGACATGCTTCAATTGTGTAAATTTTATTGAAATATTGGAATAACTTGTGTGATAAGAGTACACTACCGTTCTGCTCATCACCCAAAGATATATTATTAAACTATATATTATTAAAGGGGACCTGTTGGAAGGTAGGTTGCACTAGATCGTTTACTTGAACTACCTTTGTCTGTGCCTATTGGTTTCTTATTCTCTCTGAGGATACAATTGCAAAGATTTTGAGCTGAATTTCAATGTATGAAAGACATCATTAAGAGAAATGTCTTCGATAAATTTCGAGCCAGTCTCCTTCTCATTCGAACGTTACGGAACTCCCGTGATCGTAACATTTAATCAGATTCTCTGCATAGTAATTCTGCAATAATGAAACTAATGAAAGGTATACAGTTAAGAACTGAAAAGAATTTCATGGTAGAAAGTAACTCAAATCAATAAAGCTGAACTCTTTTTCAATATACGATATTATTAGTTAGAAATGCAATAAATTGCAGCTCACATTACATAAGCTCGTAATTAGCATATGAGTGTTCAGGAAATACTGAGGAACTAATAAATTGTACTCATCGGTACATTTTATGCAAGCATAATCTCGTCGATGTGAATACATTGGAATATAAAATAGTTTTTTTATGGGATTTTCAATTAAGCTATAAAAAAGTTATACAAATTATGAAATTATGAAACAACAAAAATTATTTGACGCTCCGGGGC
>WOGJ01238747.1:0-10924 GCA_015342185.1 Leptinotarsa juncta
ACTTTTTATTCAGTATTGATTTATTTAACAACACTTACCTGCCCATGTAATTGCAGAATTGTTAATGAAAATATAGGAATTATATTTGAATTTAAACCTAATTGATAACTTTTTATATGATGAAATAATCTTTTTATTAAAAAATATCATTCAATACATTTATTTTTATTAAAAGTAAAAAAATGAAATAAAGGGTACAAAAACTACAATTTATAATTTTAATCATCTTCCTCCTCTTCACCGTCATCTTCCGGCTTGATGATAATAAATACAAATAGCAAAAAACCCATAGGAAATGAGATATTTACAAAAAAAGCGCAAAAAACCGATTTTTGTGACCTTTGACCTTCAAATTTAATAGTTGCGTACACCCTACCATATGTAGGTTTTGAGGTAACTTTTATTGTGTCAATATACAAGTATTTACAAATTTACAGCTGGGTATTTCGAATTCCAAGGTGAACTTACTATAATGACTGGACTATCGGGTAAATTGTTGGCTAAGACCGTTGTGAAATTCTGAAAAGGTATGGGAGCTGCATATCCACTTCTGCAGAGTGAAGTTATTTGGAAATTTTATCACTTAATAATAGGAAAATGAAATTGTTTTGACAGTTGCTTCGAATTTGCCTTAAGTGGCATTTGCTTAATGCTTAGATCGAGTGGACACAGTGAACATTAAATACTTTTTTAGTTTTGATTTCTGATGTACGATTGAGCAGTATTGAAATGTCCATAGATCGCATTTCATTCAAAATATAACCCAAACCCAAAAAATTCCGTTAACATAACTTATGTAATGTTTTTTATCTACTTTTCTGGGAATTGTCACCTTTCACAATCTGCAAAATATACAGTTCAGCGATATTTCACAAAACTCTCAGTTAATCATTATTATTCAAAACCGCAGCGATGCAAATACCCTTCCAGAAGCGGGATTCCAATAACTCACGCGAGTCACTAAATTCATATTCACTCTTTATGTTCCGAAAAAAGCGAGTCATGAGTCCTCGTAATATTTTCTCCTTCATATTAGGTCAAGACATCTCACGAAAAGGCTGTAAACATTCTTTATGAGACAACATTTTTTCTTCCATTCTCCGGGAAAACCACAAACAACTCTTGGAAAATAAATAACATTCGTTCTGTTCTCTGATGCCCATGAATCATTGCAGGTTGGATGTGTGGTATGCCACACAGTGTTGCCAGATGAAAATTAATTTCTTCAGATTTGAAGAATTTGAGTTATTACTAAAAAAAATACTGTTCATACTAGCTATACCTTGAGATCAGAGGTAGTTGAAGGGTCCGACCAGTCTGTGTTCGGCTCTTCTCGGCAATGATCGGTTCTCGTTCGGCGGCTAAGACTACCGTATCACGCATCGTCTATTCGTTAAATTAATTAATTTATTTCAATTTTACATTATCTCCTAAACTATGGCTTCAAAAAGAATGCTACTGAGCCAATTTTTTTCGTAGAATATGTAAGTACACCCACATTTATTTTGAAATCGGCAGGTCTATCCGAAATTTCACCATCGTTACTTTACACATAATAATATTCAAGGCTATCTGGGGATTGTAACATATGTTAGACAGCCTAGAGCCTTCTTTATGAATGAATAATTTCTTAAATCAGGCTGATAGTTGACATTAGTGAGGATCAGCCACTGAAAGTTTCTAACAGAACATTATCTCAAATACGGTTTCATCCAGTCTATTTTTATTTACTCTAAATATGAAATTTCTGATCAGGAGGTGTCTGATGGAGAAAGGAAATACAGAGGTTAAGAATGACAAAAGAACTGGTGAATATTACTGGAGTTTTTTCCCAACACCAAATCGTTATTTTTTTACACCTTGACACGTGTTTCGATCACCAAATGATCATCTTCAAGAGGAAGATAAAACAGTTTTATCTTCCCCTGGCCCCAAATTGGTGACATGGGATGACTTTTTAGTTTAGCTTGTACCATATCCAGTACAGTACTGTAGAATCTCTTTTCGTTATTTTGTGAATGAAAATATATGAGTATCAGAAATAGCAATTTTATGAAACAGAATCAGCGGTAATACCTTAAACTTTCAGACTAGTAACCATTGACTAGGACATAAGGCATTCACAGACTCACTATGAAAACAAATTATCCTGTGTTCAATAAACGAACAGATCTGTAAACTACCAGTCATATGGCTTATTCCGTATTTGAAACAGTTTGGCTGCTTTATGCCTGCTTCAAACTGAATGTAGGTGCAAACCTGTGTTTCAGTATTTTGTTAATAAAAAGGTACAAAACAGTGCATCCCGTTCATCACCAAATCAGTCTACAAATGATTATTAGAGCATAATATGAGAGTACCGCAACAGCAACTTTTACTCAAACACCATTACTCGTAACCTTTTTTCCTTAAAACCTATTTATATTGAGGAAGTTATGTGGATGAAGTTTAACTTGAAAAATTGTGGTTGAACAAGTTTGACTATGAAGAAATCTACAGATTTTTCATGAAATTATCTAGAGAATTTAAAAAATACCATCTGACAACACCGCACAGAATGCTAGTTTAAGGTGGAAGAGCCGGGTTTGCTGCATGGTGCTGCCCTCTTGACGGTTGGTAACGATGTTTCGTTTGAGAAACACGGCCAACTTGTCTCGTGTAAGTGTAAGGTCAGATCCTCAGATGTTTTTGAGAGTTGCTCCCGGCTCCAAGCTTTCACGTGATATCGCTTTACCTTCGGCATTCATCATTTACAGGGTGTAGTGTTTTATGCTCACAGTGCACAAAAATAATTCAAACTCATCAGTATTGAATTGAAGGGGTTGTATTTTTAGGAGTGATTAATTTTTGGGAAAGAAAGTTTTCACTATAAATTTATAGTGAAATAAATTGTATTAATGGATTTTAATATGGATTTTCATCAAGTATCGGCCAGTTCTATTCAACAAAAATAATTGGTTAATAGTAGACAATCTCGTTTAATCACTGATATCATCAGAGTAGAAGAGAAAATTTAATTTAACAGAATGAATCGTAATGAACATACTGAATTTTTTACAGGATTCAGTTTCCAAAATTCTATAAAATCTAAGGTCACTGGATAAGTGGATAAATAATACTTACATATAAAGATCTCATGATTTTTTTGTGAGCTATAAGAGAGAAGCATGAACTGTTATACTTTAGTGGATTTGAAATTTCCAATTTATTTTTTCGTCAGAGATAAGCTCTGATATCTGGAAGGCTAGAAATCAATTCAAATAAGTTGATGAGTACTTACACAAAACTTGTTGACATTACTATAACTTTTGGATTTTATCAAAAAAGAAATGAAAATATGTTCACATTGAAAATGAGATTTGTTTTTTGGACAAAAGCTTAAGGCTTTACACTTCCCTACTAGTTTTATTATCCATGTCACTGAACAAAATTCGTGGAAAACTCACAAAGTGACAAAGGAAGAGAATAACTACAAATAAATCATGTACAGGAATATAAATTGGAAAAATAAATCATGTACAAGAATAAAAATTGGAAAATAAAAGTCTTTTGAAACAAAGAACGCTACACAACGTAACATATGAAAGAATGCTGATGTAATATGATGTAGTTATTTTTTTCTTCCTTTCTTTGGAAGTTTTTCACATTTATTGTTCAATAATGAGAAGTAGAAACTCAGTGAGTTTTTTCCTAAACTGTTTCTCTTAGTTTCAACAATATCAACTATGTTTCAATATTATTTATATAGATACTTATTTTTCAGTGGCAGTTCAAAAAATCATCTCCTATATCTGTTTTATGTTTTTGTTCTTTCCGATTCAGAAATTAAGAATCCTTCTCAAAAATAAGGAAAGCCCAAGACATTTACAAAATAATTTTACAATAATTTGCTGAAAAATATACATGTTTTCATTTGACATCAATTTTCAATTTCATAGATTTTTCTGTACATTTTTGAGTTATTTTCATGTTTCTAGTTTTTTTTCCAAAAACGCAACTCGTGTTCCGCTATTGTATAGCGTGTCTATACACGCCTGAAGAAGCTATTTTATAGCTCAACTTTACTGTGAGATTTCATGAAGAGTTTAAAAAAGAAGCCACACATATTTCTCTATAGAATAACTTTCTTCAGAAGTGTCTTCACACGTCTGAAGAAGCTATTGTATAGCGAAACACGTGTTGCGTTTTTGTGAAATTTTTTAGTGAAAATCTCACAATTAAGTGTGAGCTATACAACAAATTTTTCAGTGGTGTATAGGCATACTATACAAGAGCTTCTTCAGACGTGTATAAACACACCTATTGTATAGCTCATACTTTATTGTCATTTCATGAAGGGTTCGAAAAAGAAGTTACACGTATTTCGCTATACAATAGCTTCTTCAGGAGTGTCTTTACACACCTGAAAAAGTTACTATCATACGAAACACGTGTTGCGTTTTTGTGAAACTTTTTCTGAAAATATTACAATGAAATGTGAGCTATACAATAGCTTCTCTAGTCGTGTGAAGGGATACTATACAATAGCTTCTTATTGTATAGCTCGTATTTTATTGTGAGATTTCATGAAGAGTTTAAAAAAGAAGCAACACGTATTTCGCTATACAATAGCTTCTTCAGGAGTGTCTTCACATGCCTGAATAAGCTATTGTATAGCGAAAGATGTGTTGCGTTTTCATAAAACTTTTTTAGTGTAAATATCACAATAAAGTGTGAGCTATACAATATATTATTCAGTCGTGTATAAACATAGTATACAATAGCTCACTCAGGCATGTACAGGCTTGAAGAAACTGTTGTGTAGACAGGAGTGTATAAACACGCTTAAAGAAGCTATTGTATAGAGAAACACGTGTTGCATTTTTGTAAAACATTTAGTGAAAATCTCACAATAAAATGTGAGCTATACAATCGCTACTTCAGCCGTGTATAGACACGCTATGCATTAGCTTCTTCGGGCGCATATAGACAAGTTTGAAAAAGTTATTGTATAGCGAAACAAATGTTTCTATACACGTTTGAGAAAGCTATTGTATGAATATGCTGAGGAGGCTATTGTATGGCGAAACACGTGTTGCAGTTTCATTAACTGGCAAGTGAAAATATCACAATTCCTATATTATAATTCCAAAATAGTGGGCACTAAATTCTCAGAAATGACCGAGACTTTTGCCTTAATTTGTTTTTTGGCGTACGGAAATTGTACCAAATGCAATAATATTCCTGAGAATTTAGTGCCTATTATTATGGAATTGTACTATACCTAAATATGGATTATGGAATGTTATGTCAAATTAAAACAATCTATTTTATCATTAATACCAACCTCTTGGAAACATTACTTTTTTATAAAACGCCGACGGTAGGTACATTTCACGCAGAAACAATTTTTTCTGGAATGTTAACACACTGTACGAAATGAGGTCAAGACCAATGTGTCTGTAAGTACATGATTCGTAGTGATTTATGATTTAAAATGGTCGATTGTTCCGAGAGCCATCATAAAAGAGAAAACTAAATGACGGAGGAACAATAAGAGATGAAAGCCTTTGGTGAGCGATTGAATTGGTTCTTATTGATTTTTTTCGCATTTTCATGTAGTGTGTTTTATGGCTTCCACGCTTTCTCCGAACTGAAGATTCATTAACTGAAACTGATTGTGAACAAGAAAAATATAGGCACCTGTTGGAAATTAATTCTGGCTCTTCATTTACCGTTTTTATTTGTTTCAGCTCGTCACTATCGAGGGCTTTCATTTTCTGACTTTTCATTTGATTCTTAATAACTATTGAATTATAGTCAGACAAAATTTGATATTGGTGTTTATGCCAAACGTTAAAACATTTATCTCACATTCATGTCAGTTTCAAAACTAACTGTAATGAGTAAAGTGACATGAAGAGTGAAAAAGATTTTCTTTCATAATTCTTTCAACCGATTATTGATGAAAAATGTACACTTCATGAACTTAAAGAATGGAAAACCGTTAGTAATATCAGTTTAACATCTTGTTATATATTTCACAGAACGTATTTTAAAATTATATGGAAAACCAGTTTGGCA
The DNA here is from genome assembly GCA_015342185.1 of Leptinotarsa juncta. NCBI lineage: Eukaryota > Metazoa > Arthropoda > Insecta > Coleoptera > Chrysomelidae > Leptinotarsa > Leptinotarsa juncta. Next base: position 6,064 of record WOGJ01238747.1, read on the forward strand.
TGTTTCTTCGCTCTTTATTCTTCTTCAGGAAATCATCAAAACTATTTTTGCTTGCTTTAGGGCCTTCTCATGATCTTGTTCTTGTTTTTCTTTATGTTTACACACATCAAATAAATCTGGAAACTTGAAAATTTCTCCTTTTTGACAGTGTAAAATAAGAAAACTTGATATCATCATCTTTGATCACATATACTTTTCCTGGGTCTCGCCTTGTTTTTGGCATGTGAATTCGTGTCCTTATATGTATGCATTTGATGTTATATATTTTTTCAAGATAATTTTTAATATCATACTTCATCATTTCTATTGAACAAGAAAATTGCACCAATGTACTTGGAATCTCCACAGTTGGCCTAACAAATTTGATCCAAAAATTAGTTAGAAAGTCTCTTAATTAAGGACCTCCTTTTTGATAAATAAGATACAATCTTGTAGAAATAATTACTTCAAAACTTCATTCCATAGTAACAATATTAAATTCATATAAATATAAATGAAAATAAAACTACATTAATTCACAGCAGATGCTCGAGCTGTTCTCCATACATAAGTATAAGTTAGTCTTCAAACGTTTTTGGAGTTACTGGATGTTATTCAGAAACTTTCGGTAGCTATAGTAGCACACATCTATTAACATACGCTTCTCTTTGTTGTGGAAAACTTTACCTGTTTGATTTTATTAGATGAAATTTATTGGAGCAACTGATAAAATTATATTGGGGAGAATCTTGACGAGGAATTCGTAACAGATTTTTTATTTCGAGTATTATGGTCACGCTCAGAATCATTATTGAGGAATACCAAATTACACCTGGCAAACTCCTCCATAGAAAAAGCTATTGAAAGTTGTTTGTTTTTGAATATGTTGGTCGACCACTTTCTTCATGAACCGTCTTGGATAAAAGGCTAATTATTCTCTTTGTGGTATAAAAACTTTGGAAAATTATCTCGCTCTGCCCTAGTTCATGATATTACGATTGAGATGTAAACAGGACAGGCAAAATAAATGTGTAACAGACTAGATTCATTTGAAATCAATTGCAACTGTTTTTTAACATGCAATATGGAATAAATTGTCTCCATGTCTCCCTAAATAGAAACACAATTATTTTGCCATGCCAGAAACTGTTTTGAAAAGTATGTTTAAAGAGCATCTGTTGAACATTCAGAAGAACTAGGTTCATGGCGAGAATTCTGAAAAAGGTTTAAGCTATTCACATATCTCTACATCTATATATTAACTTCTCTTTTCTTGTTCCTTCATTCTTTTTTTCTCTTCGAACGAAAATATAATATAATATTCTATTTTTATACATATATTTTCGGTATTGGTGAATGCGATTCGAATTCAAATTCGCTATCTCAACCAAAAGCCATTTGCACATCAAATACAAAGTATATTTCTCTCTCTCTCTCCATTGTAAAAAAATGTTTTTCTTGTTATTTTTGATGGTCAATAAATTTATTATTATTATTACTATTATTATACCATAGAATATATGTGTAGATCATATGTAATTACCTAAATTGTGAAGAACAATTAATCACCTTCTGTACATTGAGTTTCACAAATATCATTTATTCTTTCTTTGAATCTTTACACCTACTAGTCTTCTATGAAACTTCATTACTTAGTGGGAATAAACACCTTTAATAGTGACAATGCAACTTTGGATGATTGAAATTTTGACAAAGCAAGTCATTAAAAATAAAAACTGTTATTTATGAAAAATTTATTTTCGATTCACAGATAACGAATTCCTTGAATTTCCAAATTGTGTATATTCCTAAATGAGTAGACATACTTGGAGACTGGCTGTAAATCAAATTATCTGAAAGAACAACTACTTCTCTGGCTAATACCACGAAGGGCTTTGGATTATATCCGATAGGTGTCAGTGCAGGATTCTTCATTGAAGTTTTTCCTGCATATGTTGTTGGCGATACAACTGCCGGAATCGATATTCAATTATTGGAACACACGGCTGTTTGGCCACTGAGAAGAAGCTAACAACAAACAACATATTTGTCAACGCCCCATCTGCCCGTGAACGAGGTAACCAACCAAATATCCGAAATTTGCCTTGTATAAGAAAGAACACTCCACAAAATGTATTTTATTTAAATTGAAATGATATTGTTGAATTTACATTTTATATTTATCTGCTACAACATTTTGTATCTAATTGTACCTTTACGTGTGAGTTTATTATGTGACTTGAATTGCTTCAATTACAAATTTAGATTCGCTTATTGTAAATGATGTTGAAATTCTCCAATTTTTATTAATAATGGTGGTATTATTTTTACAAGTTCAACTACTTTCCTATACTTGTCTTATACAATTTTTAAGATATTAACATTCATAGGTAGTCAAAATTACCGTTATTTTATTCTTCTCGCAATAGATAATCTCAAATGAAATTCAGCTCTCCACGACCTGAATGCTGAATTTTTCAAAAAATGTACTACTTACATTAAGATTTGTTGCTATCACAATGTACAACTTGCAACAAAGTTCTTTTTTGCTATTCTATTGCTATTGGATTCTTTTCAATTTTCAGATATAATTCTGTACCTGAAGAGCTAGTTACTGGTCTAGTAAATGGTGTAATTTTTTCTTTTAGGTAATGGTAACTTTAAAAAACATTACATGCAGAATGATACCTTGTGGAACTCTAAGAATGATTCTTGTGCATTACATCATTGTTACATTTCCTGAGTGGGACATCAATTACGAAAAAAATGCATTCAAAGAATTCAAAAAACCAGGTACCCACCTCGAATTTGGTGCATTGTTCAAAATCCAGAATGACATATGATACAAAATGGTTGTCTTGACGACGAACAGAAGACGTTTTTTCGAAAATAAACGGCCAAAATCTAGGTATTAACATAGAAATTCGCTAATGTAAACTACCAGCGAACCAGTGAACCGGTTTCGGGCATAAACAAGGTTTATCTTCAGCGGAGATATTTAATTTCGGAACGGCACCCAATCCTTGCACCGCATTATCATCAAATGCCAACCAGCCGGTCATTTGTTATTTCTGGTGTGCATCCGACTCAGCGACAGACGGTCCACTTGAAAAGCGATACCTGGATGCATTTTAGATCTTATCTCCGGTGACATTTGCTGCTAGTTTAATAGCCTCAAATTAACTTCACTAGTTCAGTTTATCTAGTCCTTTGTATAAATAAACCACAGAATTACAAGACCCGGTTCTGATGGCCTTTTATTTTATGTGCCTGGAATCCTCTACCTACAGAGTGGCCCCTATCAATTTTATCTGTGTTGACAAAATATGCTGTAATTAATTTTGTTGCGGGCTTTCGGGCGGAAGGTGTAATGCTAAAGGGTGAGCAGACCGTGTCTGGGATGGGAATTTTTATTGGATAACAATTTGTGACACTTTCTTAAGAGGTGTAATTAAACATCTTTGAGTTCTCCAGAAGTGGTTGTTTGGCGTAAAATTCATTTTATAAGACATTCATTCGGAACGGAGTTTGGATTTGACAATTTTGAAGATAAATAGTATCTACGTTTCATTAAAATTTCGTGTAACAGTTTATTAATTCAAATAGTGCTTCCTGTTTTTATTGTTTAGGCATTCTGTGAAAAGTAAATAATTTTTTCGAAAGCACAAATTTGAGATACGGCAATTCATTTTTTTTAATTTAAACAATATAGGTATTAGAGGTTATAGAAAACGGCCCAGGCGGCATACCAGAAGAAACTATATATGTTCTAGATTTATAACCGTTATAAGAGACGAATTGTTTTCTACGTCAGATAGGATTGCATCAGCTGAAGGGCAGCTGATGCAAAACTCATCAGTATATTGAGCAAGACATCTTGATCAATTTTATCAAATGCTTTAGAAAAATTCAGGTATATAATATCAACTTGGCCATTGTTATCTAATGCCTCGGAAATAAATTGAGTAATAATGACTAGATTTCTAATAGTAGAATTTTTCCAGAAAAAAGTTTGTCAGGATGCCATTGATTGAATAACTTTGCAAATCGATTTCCACGTGCATTTTTCGAAAAATAAAACAATTTTAGTTTTTCAAAATTCACATTGTAACAATAGTTATTTTATAGATTTATCTTTTGCATTTTTCGAATGATATTATTGAGTAAATTCAAAGTTCCATATTTTCCAAACGAGTATACTGATTTTTGAATGCAAAGCAGCAATGAAACTTTCGCAATAGTTTCTAGGTCGAAATTCATATTTCTCATAATAAATTTTCTTTTTTTTTTTATTTTTTCAACATAATCAACTCTGTGCAGTGTACCTCTGTACAGCAAGTACATCATATTGTGCTGCATCTTCATCTTTTATCCCATCCATATCTGATGGGAAGTGCAACAAATAATTGAAATAAAAAAACTCGAACTTACCTAATTTGACAGAACAGTGTATATGCGCCCTGCTCTCGTAGTACACCCAGTCGAAGCCGGCCTCCACAGCCAGCCTGGCTAGCATCCCGTACCGTGACCGTTGCCGGTCCGACGTGGTTATATCCACGGCTCTTCCCTCATAGTGCAACGAATCAGGCGCGTGGTAACCCTCTTCATCCCAACCCTCGGTGACCAGGAGTTTCACGCCTGGCCACATGTTCATCACAGATATTGCCAAGGTATCCAGCTTCTCCTTACACCTCTGAAAAAGAAAATCCATTTAACCTCTTGTCTTTGATAATAATAGTAGTGATCTACTGGATACTATGGTGAATTTAACATAAACGCTTATTTCATACATCAGAACTGCAACTATTTTTACGACATGCGTTTCACCAATCAAGTTGGTGTAACTCAACGATTATGGACATACAGGACTGCTTACTTTTGC
>WOGJ01239151.1:290-11458 GCA_015342185.1 Leptinotarsa juncta
CACTGATAAGAGGGTCGCAAGGGACAATTATGTTATTATTGAGCTTGCGAGCAAATGAACAGTAGAACTCATTGATCTCGTCTGCACTGATTGACATTTTAACACTGTTCCTTTTTTTTAGGATTCTCTCTCAGGTCATTTACTATGGACCACGTCTCCTTCATTTCATTATTCGCAGAGTTAATTCTATTTTGGAAATAGCTGGATTTAACAAGCTTGAGAATAGTTCGGTAAATTCGAGCGTTCAGCCTGCGGCTTGAACCATCGACTCACACATCGGCCGATCGACTGAGTGAACAAAGCACCCACGTCGAACCGCCCGGCTACCTTCGGTTTTCCATCTTCACCGAATAGCCAAAGACTATTCGGAAACCCGGTATGTGAGAAATGCCGTCTCTGCACATCAATGTCATGTGAACGAACCGCCGTCATTGAACGGAAAATTTATAGTATTAATGAATGAAACACGCGCTTCCACTATTACATGAATAATTGATGATACGGCTCGGTTCATTTCGAAACGATACTGTCCTGATGACCCTGAGGTACGCGGAATAAGAAAATTCGAAACGCGCCGAGAAAACTTCGAGATCGAAGCGTCTTTGTACAATCAGCACTTTTACTATATCCAACACTGGGCATCCAAAGCCTTTCCATATCTTGCTCACAAGTCTCTGTCGAAAAACAACTTACACCACGGCTTACACCACAGTGGATCATCTCCAAGAATTTTCTCTGTGTGGAAATTGGCACAGACAGATGCATCACCAAAAATGATCAATAGTCAATGCAGTCCCCGCATTTTCCCTAATGAGCCTGCTCTATTCTGTAATAGACAACGGCAATGGCGGCTTGAAGTCGTTCGAGACGCCAGAATAGACGGCCTTCGCCCAATCTAGGGCACTGGCCATATAGGTACATTTTATTCTCTTCTCGTGTAGCATGAGGAAATAGGCGAATTTGCAGGACGCTCAGAGGCGGTAGTAGGCAATTTTGAAGTTGTTGCCTTCACTGGATGACAGTTTGGGTATTTATATTCATTTTTGAGACCTAATAATACCAAAGGCGATATGACGTTCGATTTTTTATAATTCGTATTTGACATTGTTGTATCAAAATGGAGTAGATGGATACAAAATGGATACAAAAATGTATCAAGATGGAGTAGTAGAAAGCCAAAAACTTTCCCAAAAATCAATCACTTCTAAAGAATATAACCCCTTCAATTCAAATAATTTTCATGTTCTACTTACATTCTAAATATGCAAAAGACCTGAGCAATATTAAAGATGATTCCTATTTTTGTCATGAAATATATTTCTCATATTTAAAATCGATCCGTTTCAAATGAAAAGTCCACCGATTATTATTTTTAGGTAAAGTTTCATTTTTTGGGTTCCCGTCAAAATTACGTCTTTAACAATTGGGTAACCACACATAATTGTTAATGAAATTAAATGACACTTTCATGAGGGACTTTTTCGTTAGTTCTGTAATGAAAACTTATAAAATCGAACTAGACATGAATACGATGTCAAATTCTCGAAAAAGAATAACACTTTCTTGTTTGTTGTTGAAATTGGCTCAGTATAGGATTGATGGAAAGGTGTTAGAATGCTTCAGTGATTATTTAAACAATAGAAAACAGAAAGTCCGTTTAAAAGTTACACTATCAAATGAAAAAGACATTGATGTAGGTGTTCCCCAAGGTAGCGTTCTGGGCCCACTTATTTTTGTTTTTTATATTTGAACGATATAGAACTTTTTATTGAATCTGAGTTCATAAACCTACTTGCTGATTTAACATCAATAAATTATATATGCTGCAAAAACTACAAAATCGAGGGATGAGAGTAATTTTGAAAACAAACCGCAGTACTCCCATAAAAAGTATGCTTGATTGTTTGAATTGGTTATCAGTTGAAAGTAGACTCCACTATTTTACAATGACTCTAGTATATAAAATTGTAAATGGAATGGCACCAGAATATTTTAAAGATTACATCAAATTCAATAACAACATTCATAATTATAATACAAGATATTCCAATAATACGAGTTCCACGAGTTTCCACGAGTTCAATGAATTGCCTGAAGAAATAAAAAAATATCCATTTTAAAAGAGCACTTAAAGAATTTTTAAAAAAATGATTAGAATACAAATTGTATAGTTATGTGGAATTATTTGGGACATTATTGACTATCATTTATTGTTTTTAATTGTTTTCAAGTGTTCACTAGGGTATTTTTATCTGTAATGAAACCAAATATCACCGTTTTAATAATAATTTAATGTATATATGTACCTATATTTCATTATCTGTTTAAATGTTACTTAACATATGATACTGAAATCTTTATATGTAATGTTCACTGTCTAGCTACATGCTAGTTTTTAAATCTCAAATTGTTTAAAGTTGAAATTCATAGATATGTATATTAGGTGTCCTATTTCAATAAAGTACCTACTGTCATTGACAATATGTCGTAGTACCACCACTTTGGTAGGACAAAGCTGAGAAAAATTTTTGAAATTTGCCGAGCGACCAGTGTTTGGCCATGTTTAAACATAATAAACCGGAATTTTTGCGTCGATATGTGACAGTAGATGAAACATAACCTCTTCACTCAACTCATATTTAACAAATCGTTTACAACCTGTCACATATAACAGCTGTACATCTAAATATAAATCTATCAAACATGGAGTGCCCCAGGGCTCAGTCCTTGGCCCTCTATTGTCCATCATTTACATCAATGATATACATCCCTATAAGTCAGTTTTATTTGCTGACGATACTACGCTCATCTTTTCAGGTGACACCTTGCCCGATTTGCAACTGAAACGTGCTGAAACGTGGTTTTCATTAAATAAACTAAAATTGAATAATGAAAAAACAAAGAATCTCACCTTTTGTTTGTCTAGCACTATGTCGAGTGATAACAGCGTGAAATTGTTAGGCATAAACATAGATAGTAAATTAACTTGGCAAAATCATACGGCGACCTACGAGGTAAATTGGCCAGCTCAATTATTTTGCTCCGTCAACTGAAGCCAATTACAAGTTTTCCAACACACTGGAATGTTCATAGTCTTGGTATTTTGTGATGTAAGTGTTGTAATATTCATTGACCTTGAATAGGGAAATATCATCAACAGTTAAAATTATACAGCGTTATTCTAGCATTTGAACACCAAAATTGCAAAGAAACGACCGCATATGGCAGAGAAAAAAATGTGTTTCATCAAGACAACGCATCGTGTCACAAGTCGATGAAAACGATGGCAAAATTGCATGAAATGGGCTTTGAATTGCTTTCGCGTATACCACATTCGCCAGATTTGGCTTCCAGCGTCTGAGGAAGTTATGTCTGAACATGAGGCCTATTTTGAGACAAAAAATGGAAAAACAACGCGTTTTCTTTCTTAGGCCCGGGACATTCCAGCCCATGTGTTAAACGAGATGAAATTCCATCTACGCCAGTGCTGTTGCCGATGCTTAAAAACATTCCCCAGGTTTTGTACGAATTAATTTCATACTTGCGTTAAATCTATTCTATATTCACGATGTTCACTCTCGAAAAGGCGAAAATACTCAAGGTTCCACTTCCCCTCGTCGGCACGTTAAAAATTTACGAAATTCTTCATTACCATTTTTATCTGCGGACGTTCAAAAATGCCCACTTATCATTGTCCTTGAATACATTTCTAGTATTTGAAGTGCGTACCGCTCGATTGCTTATCTTCTTCTACCAGGGGTGTTCTTCTCGCCATGTTCCTTGATAACAAGGAAGCATAATTCGTATCTTCCCAGACGATAACGACGAAAAATACACAAAAAATATTCATATTTAAACAGTTTAAGTGTCGTTGAAAAAAAAAATAAATTGAATTTCTTTCTCATTTGGTCGAGGAATTATAACGGAATCACCTCCATTAAATCAACAGATCCAATTTTGAATCGCGAAATGTTTTTAGGTTAAGAGGCAAGATTAATTTTATGCTAATTTATTACTTTACTTTTGAATGTTTCGCTCTTCATTTGTAAGAGATATTGCAGGTACATTATTGTTTTTTCCAGTAACTGACTGTAACATAAATTGTTTGTTAAGATTGCCTAGTTTTTTAACACATTTCTAGTCCTGATTTCATGTATTTTATTACTGTAAACAGGACCAAATATGTCTCGAAGCTGGCAAAACTTGCTTTATACATTTTACATCATTTGTAGCATTGAAAAAATCCAAGTTGAAATCGATTTTCACAAAAAATAGTAATAATGTTAATTAAATCTTTGTAAATCACAAAAAATGATTTGGGATACGTCACATTAGAACTAAAATATATCTATACATACACAAAAACTAACAACAGAAATTAACATTAATTTATACAGAAAAATTATTCCAGCATGTTTTCTGTGTAATTCAAGACTTCCAATTTTGAATGTTATGGTAAGAGATTTATATGGAATACCTCTATCAGGATAGATACCATAAGATGGAGACCATAGAACAGAGCCATATTCTAATTTTGACCTTACGTAGGCTACATAAAGAGTCAATAGAGCAGATATGTTTGAAAAAGATCTACAATTGCGAACTATAAAGCCATAAGCTCTCAAAGCTTCACTTTCTTTCGATCTAATATGGTTGGAAAAAGACAAATTTTGATCAAATATACACCAAAATCTTTAATTGAGTTACTTCGTGACAGTGAAATGGTATCTGCTCAATAATTGTACTCGATGACTGACAATTTTCTACTATAAGACACTACTTTACATTTGGATGCATTGAGATATAGTTTGTTTACTTCACACCAAGTCTGTATATTTTCTGTTGTTGCAATTTATTACAGTCTTCAACAGTTTCGACAGGTAACATGGCAATTAATGGTCGAATCTCGGACCACGGAAGTGGTCCGAGATTCGACCCCTGAGGTACTCCAGATGACAGATTGTAATAGTGAATGATGAATGTAACATGAATAATAGGATTCCCAAGAGATAATAATAATAATAAAGGTCTTTATTATTTCCAATAAATAAATTGTACGTATTTCTCATCATTTTTACCTAGAAATTGAATATTGGAAGTAAAAGGCGAAGTTCAATTTATTGAGCTAAATTATCACTGATGACTTGTTCTTCCGCTTAACCTCGAGCTGTCTTCATTATAAGAGTTTGTAGTTCGTACCTAATTTTATCTAACTTCAATTATGGATGTATGCACATATACATTAGTAGTAAATGATATATTTCACATTTTACCTGTCACTGTGCTTATTCTAACAGTAATGTCTTAAATACTACTTTAAAACGATTTTGGCTCAATTTTTTTCAATTCAGAAGGGATATTATTATACACTCTTGCAATCTGGTAACTGAATGAGAGCATGAACATTTGGGTTTTGATATCAGTGCGGTATTCTATTTTATGATGAAGATATGAAGGTTCTTTATCAGTAAGTATTTTATGTTACATACATGCACTATGAAGATGTCTCCTGTTTTCTGTACCTCCTTACTCCATGTATTAGCCGAAGACATGAGTTCTGTACTTTCTGTGTTTATAATTTGTGGTTAGATTCGGGTGATATAAGAAATCTGAATAATTGAATAAGGAAAGAACCAAGGTCTCACACATACTAATGTTTATTGAGATGGGAAGAAAATGTCTGTTTTCATATATTATTTTTATAGAAGAATATGCTCGTTGAATCAGTTTGTTTATGTGTTTTTCAAATCTTAATTTTGAATCTAACAAGATACCAAGGCTTTTTCCTTCATTCACTATTTCGAGTTTTTCACTCTTAATCGTGATGTTCATATCGTGTACAATACTTCAATCATTTCTTGGTGTAAAAACAATTATACTTGATTAACTCGGAGTCATTAATAAACAATGGTCAGCAGAGGCTTTTTTTTACGAATGATTCCATATCCGTATTTATTTTCGTACAAGCATCAATTACATTAAACGATGGGAAATCATAATAAAGCTATAAAGCTGGTGGTCAAATGACCAGCATTTTTCAAAAAATCTCTTTCAAAACTTAGAAATGTAAATTATTTTCAATTTTTATCAATGATGATCTCTCCAGTAGGTGGTGGTAACATAGTTTTGATAGTAGACGATAATCTGATAATTAATAAACAAAAAACTGTTTAAATTAATTTTACTACCCGTGTAAAGTGAATACTAATAAGTCATCTCATGAGAATAGATATAGGTTGATCGAACATGTTCGGTCTAGCAAATTTTTAGGTATTCACAGTAACAACTCCTTTAACTGGGAAATACATATTATTACTATTAATAAAAAAATCGCATTTGTTTGATTTGCTCTGTATAGGCCACGAGATATTACAAATAGGTCTGTTTTGCTGTCTTCTTATGCTTACTGTTATTCTACATTGAAATATGGCATAGCTTTCAACGCATCTTCAGAAAAGAGGGATTTTACATAATTAGTTTTCAATGTTTCACTTTGTAGATTGAATTTGCCCCTAAATTAAATTGTATTTAACTAGTTTCAACAGGACCCATAATGTTTTTATCACTTTCATTATTCTTTATCATTCTACATTCTTTGAATAAATAATAATCAAAATTTGTATGTATATTAGGAATTCATATTTCAAATGGAGAATTCAAACCATTTTTGTAATTTATTCACTTGTTTATCAGTGTACAATACCATAAATGGAATTAATGATTTGTTAAAAATAAGTGAACAAATTTCTGCTTCTAAAAATCAGCTACTTGAAAATTCTTTTGGAGTATTATCAAGAAAATGTTTGAACAATTCGGTGAAAAGTGAAAAATCTAGTATTTATTTTAAACATTGAATGCTGTTGAATTATTTGATGCAACAAATCTCAAAAAGCTTTTTATAGTTGTAGGTGAGAGAAAAATATGAAACAGCCCCATTAATAATCATTGAAATAGTGGTTAAAGAAGGGGAGCAAATCATTTCTGCAAATAACGGAGAAGTAAAATTTTTCATCCTAAGAAAGAACAGCACCAGTAACTGATATTCCCGAATGAGTATTCCAATATTAGACGGATTATTTACGACTTTCATAAGATGAAAGGGTGTTGTATTACGGTAAAAAAAGTTCCAACACAATTAATGACGTTTTGGGAATTGTGGCTTCCGAAACATCTCTTCTCTAGAATTTTAAAGAAAATGGGTTTCAAACCGGAGAACTGAAAACAATAGAAAAATGTTATTAGAAAAAATGGACATTAGAGCATTAAGGATCAAGTATTTACAAAAAATCAATTATTTTCGTAGCCAACAGCGACCAATTATGTTCCTTAAAGAAACATACTTTCACAGTGGACATACATCTTCCAAGAACTGGACGAATGAATCAACCAAAGGGTTGTTTAAAAATATTGCCAAGGGACCAAGACTCATTATTGTCCGTGCAGAAGGTGACATGAAGTTTATACCTAATTGTCCCCTTATATTTAAATCAGACACAAAATCATTCAGAAATTAATTCTGAAAATTATAGTAAATGGCTACACGAAAAATTAATCCCAAATTTATCTGTACATTCGGTAATCGTGAACGATATGCTCCATACCATAATATTCAAATTAATCCAGCCACTAACAGAAACTTTAGGGAGGCTGAGATGATGAAGTGGCTGCACGAAAAAAGCATTATGTTCACCCTTCACATCCTAAAACTCGAATTATACGAGTTGATCTAGGTAAATAAAAAGCATCATATTAAATACAAATTTGATGAGGTTCTGCTTGAACACGGTTATAACGTTCTGCGACTTCCACCCCATCATCCGGATTTGAATCCCATTGAAATCAAATCACTTCCGAGGAATGGCAAAAGCGTTGCCGATATGTAGTAGATATAGAGCGGAAATATTGGGAAAATCAAACATTCACAGTACTACCTATAATACTAAATATAATATGGAAAGACTCTGGTCCACAAGGGCCTTATTGTAATCCAATAGTAATTTAGTTGGGAGAGCCTATACCTGCGCGATTCCTTGCCATCAGATGTGGCGTGTATTGTAGCTACTTCAGTTTTCTCTGCAGTAAAACAAATGACCAAATGTGCTTTCTGTTCTCATATTCTCAACGAATATGACGCTCTCATACACCAAAATCCTTCATACACCGTTAATACTCTGATGGGAAATTATGGCATCCTCAACTATGGTAATAAATCCAAAACAAGCACTTTTCCCATCTCTAGGTGGCTCATTATTATTAACATGGCCTACCCAGAACATGAAGTTAGTGTTTGTAATAGAAGATGAAACTGGCTTGAAAGTCGTTGATATACAATAAAAAAAAGGGTTGAAGACAATATGGAACCCTGGGGAACACCAGCGTTGATGGTGAAAGTATTCGAGAGATATCCATCGACGGCCATTTGCAGGGAACGTTCTTTCAGAAAGCTGGAGAGCCATACACAGAAATGATCCGACAAGCCATAGCATCGAAGTTTGGCCAGCCACTCCTCATGCCACACACGGTCGAAGGCCTTAGAAATATCAAGCGCGACAACTCTTGATTCTCCATGTTTCTCGATTGCGATATTCCAAATATGGGTGGTGGTGCTTTTACCAGAAAATCGACTGTGGAGTGGGACGCAAATTGTTCAGCTAGTAGATCTGCTTTTTCTATGGCTGTTGTTGCAATTGAACCATCCGTTTGCGTTAGTGGTGGAATTGTGGATTTTGTAAAGTTCTAATCAACAGCTTTAGCTACAAAGCAAAAAGATCTAGACCCGTTGCGATTGGCAAGAGGTTTATCCCTAATTCTCTGATTGTGAAGTTCTTTGCTTTCATTTATCCCAAGTTGGCAGCTGTTGCGTGCAATCGTGCACTTTGAACCCGTTAAACTTTTTCTTGAGGTATTTTCTCAAGTATATAAGAATAAGCCACAAACCACAAAGGTCCTTAAATCCAACATAACCCAGGCCATCGATCAAACGAATGAAAAATTTCGATATCTCACACACATTCTCTTCATTCAAATTTAAAGATAGGGAGTGGTTAATGAAAGTCCCTGTACAGTCGTTCCAATTTATTGCAAACAGTGGTGCCCCTCAAGGAAGCAATTTAGCACCTCTTTTATTATCACTCTTCATTAACGACATAATCTCTCTAGCAATTTCTTACTCTTTGCAGATGATTTGAGAATCTTTCGGCCCAATACATCACAGGAGAACTGCTTAATCTTACAAAAAGACATTGACTTTTTGTACCATTGGTGTACCGAAAATAATCTTCCCCTCAATACAAGCAAATGTAATTACTCAAAATACACCCTTAAACATAATGTTATTTCTCATGATTACTGCATAAATAACGCACCTCTTCCAATAAGCACTCATCAAAGGGTTCTTGGTGTCACATTTGACCCTAAACTGAGTTTTTCCATTCACTATGACACAACATGCACAGCCAAACAGATGCTAGGGCTCATCTATCGTAACTGTAAGAACTTTCGTAGCAGAGACAGTTTTTTTTAACTATATTCAATGCATACGTCAAATCTCGGCTGGAATTTGCCTTCCTTATATGGTTACCCATATACAATGTCCACATAAACAAAATCGAGTTTACACAAAGAGGCTTCATAGAATTCTTCCAAATTCTAGAGCAAACATATTACTCAAGTCACCAGTTGTTGCAATGAGCAAACTTTAACATGCTTGTTAATAATATTAATATATCTTGTTATTGGGATATATTCTTGTTCAGACATTAAACATTTTTTTTATATTAGGTTATGTAAAGTGTAATGTGTACAACACTAAACTTCCAGATTTGAATGACTTGAAAGAATGAATACGCTTGCGATTAGGTCGGTCACGCCTGATATGTTAAATACTGTTAAAAGACAGTTTTGAACATCTACTTCGTTAACATACATAGTTATTTTTCGTATTATACATTTCATTACGTTTTGCATTACATTCTAGTTTTTGACTGTATGTTATCGAATTTCGAACACCACATGACTTTAATTTATTTTATTTTAATTGTTGCAATGAACTTGAAAGCAATAATATTTCTGAATAGTGAATGAAGAGACTTTTCAAACGAAGTATCACAAACCTATTCTTCCTATTTAAATACCTGTCATTTGAAGGTAGGGGTGTCAGTTTTACGTTGAAGAATGTCAAATTATTATTTACTTTTTTGACTTGTTTTTTTGTTTTTTTAAATATGTACAGTTACAGAAATAATGAATGTAATTCATTTTGCTTTCACACCCTGTATAATATTGAGCTGAATAAAGAAAAAAGATAAAAATTTGGGGAAAAAGGTGTCACATCAATACATGAGGTTCAAAATTCTCTATCGATTAGTATATACTATGACACAGTAGAATAAATATTTATGAATATACAAAGCCATAAAACACATGACATTGAAACAGACAAAAAAATCTCATATTATCAAATACCCTTTCAATATCCAAGAACGCAACTGAATTTACTTTCTCTTTATCGTAAGTATATTCTGCACTTTCTGCATCTCGATATTCTCTCTATTGACATTCGCGACCTGTGGCGGGACTATGATGAATAGAAATATATTTTAGAATCAAAATGTGACGTCAAAGTCGAAATCTCGGTACTATGATGTCAATTTCTAAAGTAATCCCCCTTTCCCGTCAACGCCGATAGAATCGCTTCCAAACGAAATTCTAGAGCATGCGAATTCTATGCTCGTATGTGTGACAGAAAGAGATAAGTAATAGAAGAAGGATATAGGCAGATAGACTGTTGTATAGGTTATGGTGTGTCATAACTCATTTATTCAAAAAGTTAGTACCTAACAAGTTTTCATCATTCTCTTAATGGAAAAGAAAAATAAAATGCGAGTGACTCAAGATCACTGGCGAGTTGTTTCAGATTTCGTCGAAACTCTCTCCAAAGTAGTCACCAACAAGTTCAGTTCCATTTGCAAGAAAAACAAAAAAATGAATTACTTTGGGAAAGGCTGGCACTAAAATTGAATAGTTTAGGATAGTGCAAACGGTCTGTGGAAGATTGGAAAAAAAAACGCTGGCAGACTGGAAATCCAAAACAAAACTAAAAAACACTAAAAATGCCAAAAATTTAAATCAAACTGGTGGAGGGCTTTCATGTATGGTACCGCTGACTT
>WOGJ01239295.1:0-11960 GCA_015342185.1 Leptinotarsa juncta
GTGAACATAAATAGTATAGAATATAACTGAAGACAATGATATAACTCATCTTATTCAGGATAAAGTGCCGAAAATATGTGATAACGAGAAACTATATACAAGGGTATTATTGTTGAAAAATACAAGGTTGGTGAGTAAAACAATCCACATGAATTTCAAAATGAAGGAAACGTGTTTGTTTGCCAATTTAAATTGTTACCAGCGTACGCTAACGTGAAGGCCAAACATTTTGTACGCCACAAGGAAAATTAACAAAATTCAAACAAACAACTCATAAAATGTTGGTAGCTTTTTTATCAAATAGTATAACTTTTTGTTTCATTGAGTCATTTAATAGACTGCACTAACGCAGATCTCTAAATTGATAGAGACGGTTTATTATTTATTATTTATTTCGTATAATGCAAAGATGAGTTTGTAAATTTGAATTTTATTAATTAGAGGGGAGGGTATGGGCATAGGAAGGATATAAGGCAAAAAAAATCTAAGATTATGACGTGTTGCTTTTTATAGAGTGAAAAATTATCCCTTCAGGTGGTTTACTTATCTCAACCACATAAAAAATTGTGACGTGAATAATTTTCATTACACCGCACAAAAGGCAGAACAATTTTCAGTTTGTTTTTGTGTTCTAACAGCAATAAGATTGCTCTTCAAACTAATGATAACACTTCATTACTTTCTTATTTGATTGGTGATTGTTGATTCATTCGAAAGCGGTGTGAAAACAACTGGTTTTTCATTTTGATCATAAAAACAGTTGATTTTGTGATCGTTCAAAATTTTTCTTGAATTGCTTGAAACCGTATGGTATGGAGGTGTTGTCAGGCTGAAGTTGACCTTTTAGGCATATAGGTTTGTACTTTTTTGTGACATCAACGGTGTTTTTCGGAACGTTTCATTTGCTTACTTGAATCTGTATCGTAATACATGACTCTGTTATCAAGCCTCTTTAAAGAACTGTAAAGTTTGAGACGGGCCAATGCTGTGACGTATGCAGCTATAATCATATTGACAGTTGAAAGACGATCAAAACTTCCACTTGTGAATTTCCAGTTGACAATCTGGATATTCTCATTAATTGGTAACACGGAATTGATGATACGAGAAGGATCAGCCTTCATTTTGAAAAATTCATCCGGTAATAGACGTTTAGGCTGATTCTCACGTTGACCAAACTTGCTTCAAAACAAATTCAATATGAGCCTAGCCAACGATCTTAAGCCAGGGTTTTCAGGCAATCGTTACGGCTTCCATGAATGAACATACATTCGTTTCAGTTAACATGAGTTGACGAAATTTCAAACAGCCTTTGGTCAGGAAAGCAACATCCAAAATACAATAATCTATAATTTTTTGAGAAAATTCTTCAACATAAGTTTCAGCGACTCTTTCCGAATGCTATTTTAAGAGGGAATAAATGGGCCTATGAAACAGGATTATCCGGGAAATAAAATTCAAAAGAGAGAATGGGATCCTCGTAATTTTGATTTTTCACACGGTTGTAAAGATGCAGGAAAAAGCTAATTTTTGCGGAAATGCGGGAACTAGCAAGATTCCTAATAGAGTTTAGCAAAGTAGCAAATAATTTGCAGTATGCACTTAAAGATGTTCTGAAACCAAGAAATCAAAACTATTTGATTAAGCAATAGAATGTGCTAAAATGCTTGGGGAATATAAAATGGAAAAAAGTTATTGACAACCAAGTCTCTCCGCTCATATTGGCAAATATTTATAAAGGAAGTATGTGATCTTTATATGCGTTTCGTTATATGTCCCGACAGATAGAAAATTCTAATAGAAACAAAACGGTTTCAGGTTCACCCAGTGGATGACAGTTTCCTGACAATAACTCGTGACATAATAGAATTCAAGGAATGTGTCACACTGACAGCAAATAGATCAATGGATTCTCTTGAATCAGACTGTACTAACAAAAAACATTTCAAGAATTTGGTTCAGGCTTGTCTTGCACTAACCATTTTATTCAACAGAAAACAAATTAACGACGTACACTATATGAAGCTCACTACTTACACGTAATCTGTTAATTCCTTCAACCAAAATGAATGTGAAAAAGCATTTACCAACTTAGAAAAAATATCTACATAATATTATAAGCGAATTGTAATAGACGGGTAGCAAACCAGCAGCAATTCTTTTCTTCCATATTTACAAACGTTTATAGATTTTTCTCTCAAAAGCCGATCCGAAATAACCTTCATTTATTAGGATGTACATTAACTGTGAAATGGACAAGAGGCGATGTTTTCATTCGCAAATTTGCATATGGAGCCGATTCAAAATATCCAGATTAGATTTCATCTACCAAATTGCGGAAACAAATTGCCATAGTTAGACAGATCATTAATCTGAATCAGGAAGAAACATTTTGCACAATTCATGGGACACGCAGAAAAGACCCACAATGATTATTACAGGTAAAAATTATTAAGTGACGGTATTTTTGGTGGGTCATTTCTATGTTCTCAAATCAATCAATAACATGAGAAACTCTTGAAAATACAACCGGCAACATATTTTTGTTTTGCGAGGTGTGCCAAACTCATATTCAAGCAAAAACTTATCGAACATATACGTTCATTATGGTTTTTCATCAAGTTCATCAACAAGAAGATAAAGAATATGAAGGTAAATCATGACATGAAATTTATATCAACCCACACGATAATGATCCTCAAAATATATATTCAGTTGCAGTACATTGCAGCAATTTCAGCGCCATGAGGGCCAATATAATGTCGTCACTTCCCTAACTACAGCCCTTTGCTGTTATTATTACTGTGAATGATGTCATGTTCCCTTCGATCACAAGAAAACATCGGTGTACTTGTTTTTCGTGCCTGGCTTTACCGGCTTGTCCTAATAATCAAGGAAAATCATCTGTGAGTCATGCAAAAGTTCTTTTCGAATTCAAGTGTGTTTCGAAAATCATATTCAGGATAAAATTTGTTAAAAGTTAAGAAGATGCGAGGAATGTTTCAAAATTGTTCTAACTAATCGTTCTCACACCTGCAACGAGATCTTCTGAAAAATTTTCAACAAACAATGCCCCGCTGACCACCTTTATTACATTCAACCGGACACAAAAAACCTCAAGACTGATAACCTCTTGTTCATCTTTTATAATATGAAGACTCATCAGGAGAGCATGCATACTGATGGATCGATACTTCACGAGCAAAATTTGTGTTTTTTGCCAATGATGTAACGCTTGCATCAAAACTGGCCAACAAATTTGCTGAAACTGTGGCGTACATCTTCAAATCTCAAGTGCAACGATCTCATCTCTCCATTTACTCACCATGTTTTGACCATTAGGAAAATATTCAAAACAATCATAGTCATCGCCCACAATGGAGGATGGTTTGACCATCAATTTATTCAGAATTATATTTTAACACAAACTGACCTAACTCCTGATCTGATTATGCGTGGAAGTAATCTCATTTGAATGACCGTCAGAAATATAAAATGTTTGGATTCTCTCAATTATTTGCCAATGGCTTTGGCAAAACTTTCCAATTTTTTTGTACTTTCAGTCCTGCATTACAGATACAGATTCTGTATAATGTACGTGTCTAAATCGAAAGAATATGACATCTCCACAGGACAATTAATTGCTGAAATGACCAATGAATTAGCAGGTTACGGTTCAAATTTGTATTTGGAGGCTCTATAGCACTGAAGAACAAGGTTCTGAAGTTGTTTGCAAGGTAAGGGGCCTCACACTTGATACAATCCGACCTAATGAAAGGAACTATTCTAAATCCTGGACCTCCAATCGAAATTTTGAGTAAAGAAATGAAACGTTCCAAAGAATACAAGGTCATCACTGTTGATCTCACCAAAAAGTACAAACTTGTATGCCTAAAACGTGAATTTCAGCCGTATTTCGAATGAATCAAATTTAAAAAATGAAAAAATAATCATTTGACAAAGTATTGAAGTATTTTCATTAGTTTGCAGAGCAATTTTTCTGCTGTTAAAACATCGTTCTGCCTTTTGTGCGGATTGATGGACATTATTCACTCCACAAATCTTTATGTGGTTGAGGTGAGTAAGCAACCTGAAAGGAATAATCTTTTCACTTTAAAGAAAGCAACACGTGATAATCGTAGATTTTATAGGCCTTATATCCTTCCTATCCCCTTACCCATTCCTATAATTAACAAAATACGAATTGACAAACAAAATGATGAATAATCTCTATTAATTCAGACATGACCGTTCGTGCAGTCTATTCAACGAAAAGAGCCATACTAATTGATAAAAAATATGTCACTAGACGAATTGATGAACCGTCTCTATAAATTTAAAGGTTAGTGTTTGTGTAGTCTATTCAATGAAATTACCTACACTAATTGAGAAAAAAAGATGCCACCAGACGAATCATAGAACCGTCTCTATCAATTTAGAGATCTGTACTCGTGCAGTATATTTGATGACTCAATGAAACAAAAAATCATACTATTTGAAAAATAGAGCTACCACCATTCTATGATAGTAGTTAGTTCAAGCCGATTTCAGAACCTTCCCCACCACTTTCAACCTTGAAATGACCTCTATATACGTCATACGAAGCAGCAAAGGTGACTTTGAGGAGGTGTTTCGAGTTTGATCTTGAACGACCTTGACCTACGTAACTCGATGATGCAGGCAAGGTGACTTTGAGGTGGTGTTTTGAGTTTCTCCTTGAATAACCTTTATTATCTCTCTATATTTTCGGCAAGGTGACTTTGATCTCGAATGACCTCAAGCCAGTTACACAGCTTCCTCGTTGTGTAGATGACTTTGAACGATTGTTTTGTTTTCAAGGCTTCATTATTCATAAAAAGAGTAGTAGTAGTAGTAATAGTACACCAGGGAATATCGTCTCGCGGCATGAGACTCCTCTTCTCAGGTCTTTCATATGAATGGAAATTTAAAAATTTCCACATAGTAGTAGAATATGAAACCGGTTTACAGCTGAAAATATACATTTTCATTGAATAACTAGTTTATTTTCGATTCAATACGGAAAATAGTTATGACGAAAGTTGCATAAAATTGTATTTTTTTACAATTCGGAATGGATATCAACTAAACCCCGTCCCAAATATCATGATCCGCGTAGCAAATTCCGTGGCTGCCATTGAAATAATGATGCAGGTGCAACCGCGAATCAGCGACAATGGCAGAATGAATGAATTAATCCAGAGATTCGTTACCACTGTAGCGGACCCGCGAATAATCCGCGGATGAAACCGCGGAACCGCGACCGCTGCGATAATGCGTGGAATAGATGAAATTTCGCGATGTAGGTGAGAAATGAAATACACTCCGCTCTAAAGTTATGACGCGGTTGCAACCGCGGATCAGCGACTGTGGCAGAATGAATCACAACCTAATCCGTTGAATGAATCATAATTCGAGGGATAAAGATCGGAAACAAATGTGATCCTCTTCACTCCGCTCTGCTTCAAAATTTTTCCACACGCGAATTGAATTAATTCATGGCTGCCGTTAAAATTATTCTGGTCTGGTCAAACGTCAAGATTACTCAAAAATAGAATTAGCTCATATAAAAGTGATAGTAGATTACATCCTAAGAGATGTTCTCTCAGACATCATGTGTCCAAAGAAGGTTATAAAATGGACTATAATTCAACAAAAATTTCATCAACTGAAAGAAATACATCTAAAAGATTGTTTTTGGAAATGTCATTTATATTATAATCCAATAATTGCCTTAACAAAAGATCAGACATTGATCACCTCAGTGAAATCTATTCCTTTTTATTAGACATTGATAAAAATCTACATAATTTCCAAACCATTAATAATTCTGTTTTTTCATTAATATAATTTCATAAAATTTTGACACATTTTCTCTTAACAAACTTCCAACCTCCCTATGGCAGGGTTTTACTTTCATTAAATAATGTTTTCACTTGGTTTCCTCAAGACTAATGAGGATTTTGTCATTTAATTAACATATTTCATTTATTGGGTTTTCTCATTGAGTTACTTACAGAACAGCAGATGTGTCTGATCACACTTGCACCAGAATAGTTCCCTCTGTGTTCCATAGTTTTATCATCTACAAATTAACACACCTTTTAAACAGAATAACATGACAGCTAAGTCAATTGTTTTGTGCCTCTCTCTTTGTTCTTAAACCACATGGCTTTTACCGGTAATTTCATAATTTTAAACAAATAATGATTTTTAGTAAATTTTACTTCAATATCATTCGTTGTATCCAGTGAGGTTTCTACCTCTTTCAACTTAATGACTTGTTTATTGTATTGACATGTTTCAATTGTTTAAATGTAACATTCTTTTCGACATGGCCAACTTCACTAATAGTAATATGTGACCTTTCATATTAATAATTTTTATATTGTGTCACCACCAGGTGACAGTGTGCAGGATTCTCCTGCACACTCTCACAGTTATCGGCGATGTTATCGGCATATCTTACGTTTCGTCGACATACGGGTGTTGGTCGACCGTTTATTGAACCATTGGACTAAAAATGTATTCATCACGTTGCGAATAGTCCTCTTGGTAGGACGATTATAGCGACGTAAAATAGGCTAAGCGCCCGGTACGTTGCACGAACAGAATATCCATTTTGATGAAACAATTTTTCTTTTTGCTCGTGTTCTTTAATGCTATATCCGTCCATGGTGATTTGGAAAAACAGACTGATTGAATGACAGATTTGACAGATGTAGCTTCAACAAGATGGCCGTTATCAACTGTCAAAGTTTGGAAGTCCCTGTTGGGAGACCCTATAAAATTTCATATCCAATTGGGTCGAGAAGAAGTAATGCATTTCTTCAAAGTTGCGGGCAAGATCCACCCAACGATAACCTCTTGGTACCCGTAATACAGCAATTTCGTCGGAATCACTATTGCTAGCACTACCACTAACACTATTATTATCACTATCATCATAACTTCCACTACATATGCCACAAATGCATGTCTGTCTGCCCGTAATAAACTCAAAAACTACCGAACGGATTTTCATACTGTTTTCACTAATGGACGGAATTATTCAAGAGGTAGGTTTAGATGTAAATTGGTTGAAATGTAACGACATTATCCGACATTAACGACATTCATCAAAATCATATATTATCAAATCTCTTGAGGATTCACAAATTTTTCTTCTATACAGGAAAGTCCACGATAGCATATGGAAAGCTATTTAGAATGACACGATATGAATCCTTATCAATTAAATATCTTAGTTACCTTTTGAATAAGTATCCTAGTAGTTATCAAAAAATTAAAGCTATCACGTGACAGAATCAATTCGAGCGGCACCTTATACGAAACGTGTGGTAATGAAAGGTTGCTATTGCGTTTGTTTTGTCTCAAGTAATGGATCACTCTGAAGGTTGAAGTTGCATTTTTGTTTCATGTTTTCTATGGGTAGATATATATTTATCTATTTTGAAATAAATATTGGTGAATTTTTTCAAAGATCATTTTAATTTTTTACAAGCTGATGCGACACAGTTTTACAAAAACGCAACACGTGTTCCACTATGCAATAAATAGCTTCTTGTCAGAAGTCGCCTGACTGTCAGGTGTGTCTAGATACGTCTGAAGAAGCTATTGTATAGCGAAGCACGTGTTACGTTTTCGTAAAATTGTTTAGTGAAAATCTCACAATAAAGTATTTCTTGAATACGATATGGATATTAATTGAGTATCGACCGATTTCATTACATAATGTCTTAGATGCTGAATTGATTGACAAATATTTTTGAGAAAAATGAGAAAGCACGTGTCACTATACCTTGTTTTTTTAAATCTTTATATTGACAGACGTATTGTATGTCTTTCGATCATATCCTAGAAAACTATTCACAGTAAATATTCCGGTCAGCCAGTATTATGAAGTGATAGATATTTTACACTTTGAAATATTGATTGTCAGAGAAGAGATATTTATGACTAATTATTTTTCGACTTCTTCCAGCAATGAAGGCAAATAAAGAGTAGAATAAGAATCTGAAGAAGTATTTTTTGTTCAAATGAACAATTGATAAAATTGAAATCACTATGAAAAGTGTAGTAAAACTTAACCAAACAAAATAACAATTTTTAAAAATACATCGACAGTGAATTGAACAGTGTTTAATTGATATCCTCGTCTAGTCCAACCAAAAACGCCAAAAAAAGTACTGAAGTGGATACCTAAATAGAATAACTAATAAAATAAATATTTCTAATTGAAATTCAAAATACTTTTTGCGAAAGACGGCACTTGGTTAGATATGTTCTGCACTGACAAGAATCAATGCTCCGAAACCGCTGAGTTTCATCTTCCTCTTGAAGAGGATCACTTGGTGATCGAACTACGTGTCGAGGTGTTAAAATAACGGTTTGGTGTGGGAAAAAACTCCAGTAATATTCATTACAACACCAAATTTTTGGTTGAAAGTGGTTGACAATGTTTCGTGGTGTATTTCATCAGTTCGGACTTCCATTGTCTAATATAATTTAAACTGATTTGAAATTCCTGAAAAAAATTAAATAGATTAACCGAAAATAACAATTTTATTAAACAAAAAACTGAAATTACAAAGAAATGACATACAAGCAACAACCAAAAAAATAAGAAATTGAAATATTAATAAAAGCTGAAAATTAAAAAATATTAATAAAAAATAAAAATTAAAAGTTTCCAAACCATGTTATGTCACGAAGTTTCTATTGTTAGTATCCACAATCGTCTTCGGGAGATAACTGGACTTATTCCTCCGAGTTTTGACTATTTATAGGTCATTCGAGTGCTTTCACCTATCCGCTCTTCCCTCTCTCCGCTTCATTGATTTTAGCGAGAGATGACCGTTTGACGGGTGTTGGTCGTTTTTCGCTTGATTAGAGGTTTCCATATGTTACGTATCTCTACGCTAACTTGATTAAATGCGTTGTTGGACAACATATACGCGGCTTCTTTGAACCAGTGTTCAGCTTGAGCCCACTTGATATTATGTTGATGAGTTCAAACATGCTCTGCTATTCCGGATTTGCTGGTTTCTCCTCGCTGTGTGTGTTTCTTGTGCTCAGCAATGCAAACTTTCAATGGCCTCTTAGTTTCACCGATGTATGATTCTCCACACTCGCAGGGTATCCCGTAAATACAATTCTTGGAAGCGCAGTCCGCGTTTGGTGGCCTGGTTTTCGAGAGGCTGCTACGGATAGTCTTTCCAGATCTGAAACAGGTTCTCATTGGACCCAATCCTTCCTATCCTTTCCGATAATCCTGTGATGTAGGGAAGCAAGTACAAGTAATGGTTGTGGCGGCTTCTCTTACTTTTGGAGCTCTTGCTGTTTTCTAGCTGAAGCCTGGTCTATCATCTCTCTGGAGTAACCATTCCGTTGAAGGTCAGTTTTGATGATGCCTAGTTCCTTCTTAAGACCTTCCTTTGTATTACAAAGCCCGAAGGCACTGTCTAGTAGAATCTTTATGATTCCTCTCTTATTCGATTGATGGCTGTTGGATTTCTGGTTCAGATACTATCCTGTGTGAGTGGGTTTTCGATATAGAGATGTTTCCCATTTAGTGTCGGTTCTCTTCACCAATACGTCTAAGAGAGGCAATTCGTTGTAAATTCAGTATTTTCATTTAATAAAATTGTTATTTTCTGTTTTGATCTTTTTAATTTTTTCAGGGATTTCAAGTCAATTTATATTACATTAGACGATGGAAGTCTAAACTGATGAAATATACTACGAAACATTGTCAACCATCTTCAAACAAATGTTTGAAGGCGTTTATTCACCTTGAATAAATGCGTTGAAGTGATCCAATCCTGAAAGATTCTGCCATAAGTCCATAAATATTCTTGTTATCAGTCTTTGTTTGGCAAAGTCTAAAGCGATGCCAATCACAGGTTCTGGTCCGATGAAGCTGCTTGCAACACCCTCTTTTGCAAGGGACCAGGAGCCTCAGGTCAATGAGGAGTAGTATCTTGAAGTTATGCGCCGCTTGCTAGAAGCAATACCAAGAAAACGTCTGGAATTGTGGAAAAACAATTCATGGCTTTTTCATCACCATTTAACATGGGCTGCCAGTTACACTTCTCAAAACCTCAAAACAATACTGGTTCGCATTTTGCAGTAAAGTAGATTACTTCGACCATTGTTGAATCGCTTCAATGTATGCCTCAGTTGAAGACGAAAGGTCAAACCTTCGAACGACAAATAAGCAGCACAAACAGCAAATGATTAAAAAAATAATCGCAATATTTTCCCTGCATTCGTTCATCTTGTTTTTACCTCTGAACACTCCAGAATGAATATCGTAAATGTTTCGATCATTGTTCATAATTATGTCCCAATCATTACTATAAAAATTAGTAATATTCTTTCATGAAGTATGCAAGTTCTAAAACATTTCACGTGTACGTGCGATTTAAAAATTTATATACAGATGATGGGGGAGTGTGTTCACCATGAAATGTGGATACACCATGAAATGTGTATCACTTCAGATAAAATTAGTTACATGACTGGGGCATATGGTCCCTTGAAGATATAAATTTAAAAACCTGAATGGGTTTTTATGCTTTTCTGTGTGTTCTACAACGAGATGTCATAAAAAATGTGTGCTTTGAATTTATTATTCATATTGTCGCAGTCGAGGTGGAAATTCAATTATATATTCATGATTAGTTCCTTGGAAAATGGACCAATATATTTTGGTTGATTCAAAACAGCTTTGACAGTGAGTGGCAAATTAGATTCTACTTTTTTCGTTTTCTGCAGAATGGATTATATACCTTTGGAGATTCTTAGTGCGAAAAGAAAAAACTGTCAAGAATTCGTTTCGGACAGCTCAAATTCGATGTATGAGAGAATTATAATCGGGATACCAAATATACGACCCACAGTTCAAACCTCGCATACATCAACAATGTAATTGTGAATTATCTATAGTATTCCTCACTGTGAACCGAAACATTCAATAGCGGAATAAATACGCTTTCTTCATTTGAGGAGCAACATCTGAACAAATTGATTTTCAAGAAAGTTTATTTCAGTAATGCTGCTAAGGGAATCATTATCAATTTCAAATGAGAATTGTATTAATTTTTCATATCTATCTAAGTGGACGAAAAGTTACATCCATAATAAGGGTTCAATTCATTGGTTCATCTTGCAAATATAACAAAATACGTCACTACGTATTGTTCTTCTTTCATAGGTCTGAAAAAATCCGCGGTGGCATATGTCTAAATTTCAAGGATAGCTCACTATACCTATATGGATGTTCAAAATAATGGTCAATTATAATGTAGTGATTGGAAAGCTATTTGGACGGATACGATAACGATCTTTATCATGTTAAACGCGAAGTCAAACAACAATTGCATTGTTTTGTTTTACGTAGTGACATATATTGAAAAGACTTCGAATCGTCCAGAACATTCCACAGCATTCGATAATGTTGTGGAATGTTTAACTTCGATCTGGAATGTTCCTAAACATTCTCGACCCGAATATTCCAGAATGTACCGATGTGTTATGGAACGTTGTGTAATGCTGTCGAATACTGTCGAATATTCTGGACTGTTCTAGAAATTTTCAGAAGGCTAAACTTCCAAACCGTATATCTTTTGAAGCATGCCCTTCAAGATAGGTAATGGATGGTCATCATCATCACACAGTGATATGACTTCTTCCAGGTTGTACCTGAACGTTCCAAACTACTCAAAAATATTCCATAATCTGAAGAATTGAACTTTGAATGTTCAAGCCCGTCTCGAATATATCTACACAGTAGGTTGAATGGACTGACGCCTATCAAAATACAACTACGCCACTAACTAACACCACGAACGGCGTTGGATTATATCCGACAGGCGTCAGTGCAGGAATCTTCACAGAAAATTTCCTGCAAATGCAATTGGCAATACAACTGAAAGAGT
>WOGJ01239342.1:0-13411 GCA_015342185.1 Leptinotarsa juncta
GGCTAGTTATGATTTTGATACTAGAATTTAACATGATTGCAATGTCAAACTTAAAACTGAAAATCGGTTGGGAAAAGTCTCGAAAATTATTCGGTGGACTAATTCATTTCAAATGCTTATTATGAAGCGGTAGATACAAAATTGTATGACAATAATTTTTGTTTAATGTTAAAACTTATCGATCATTGAATGTCAAATTAAGATCCCACTGGGTGTTTCATTTGAAAGCATCAAGTTTTTGATATTCGAAGTTTGTCAAGTTAATGCCTTTGTATAAAATCTCCTGTTTGAGAAATGTAATTTTCAGTCTATATCGACATTTCATCTCACTTTTGGTAGCGCATGTATTCCTGCTTGAATTATATTCATAAAGTTTTTATAATGGTATTTATGGTGGTCTTATTTTCTTTCTTTCAGCAATACAACGCCGTAAAATTTTCGAAAAAAGGAAATACCTCCTTGAGTGAAACATTTTGCTCAGGTCAGCGGTGAAAAATTTACATTGCCCCGCTTCAAAGGAACAAAGTGAATTCCAAAATATTTTTAAAATAAGCAACAAAGTAAACCATACAACTTTTATCCGAAACATTTTATCATACTCCTCATTATAGGCGAGATACTGTACATCCTTAAACTAATGGGCAATCCTGTATCTTAGCCTTACCACCTTCTGCGGAGAATTTGAGATAATGGAGGGGGACAGAGTACTGAAGGAGTACAAGTACTGTGCAGAAAAGTGCTGACCGTACTTCACTATATCCTCATTATTCTGTAGCATTGAAACTTGGAGGAATTCATTTCCCAATGACTGTTAGACAAATTCCGAGATTTGAAAAACTGAATGATATTTCTATCAATGTTTACATCTTTCGAAAGAAATGTGAAATGTTCATTACCCTATCTACATACCTCACAAAAGAAAAGAAAGCTAGGCATGTGAACTTACTGCTGATTCAAGATAATTATGATGAATCTGAAATTCCAGTTCGTTATCACTACGTATGAAAAAAGAACCTATCAAGGCTCTTATCGAAACAGTTGAGTAAGAGACATGGTCAAAAGTACTTTTGTGGTAGTTGCCTACATTACTTTCGATCCCAAGAAAAACTAGAGTAACATACTGAGGATTGTCAGAGAATCAATGAAACAGCCATCAAGATGCCTGAGGAGGGTAAAAACATTCTCAAGTTCAAAAAACATAAAAATAAAGAAAGGGTCCCTTTCGTCGTATACGCCGACTTAGAATCCGTTTTGAAGCCTACTGATGATCCTAAAATACCTCAACATCATATTCCGGCAGCTGTGGGTTACTACTTAAAGTGCTCATACGATGATACTCTATTCTTCTATAGGGCATACCGTGGAGAGGATTGTATGCAATGGTTCGCTGATGAGATGGGTCAATTGCTGAAGATATGGCTACAGTGTTTTGGTGTCCATACGACATCGATATGACTATAAAGCAAGAAGTTGAGTTTCGAAGAGCTACACACTGCCACATCTGCGAAGAACCCTTCACTCCCGAAGACAAGAAAATACGCGACCATAACCATCTCATACCATGTGATAACTATCGTGGCCCCGCGCACGAAGGGTGTAATATAAACTACAAAGATAGCCATGTAGTTCCCGTAGTCTTCCACAATTTGAGTGGCTATGATGCACATTTTAGCATCAGAGATATTGCATCTAGAATGAGGTGCACTATTGACCTGCTCCCCGACACAAGAGAAAAGTACATCTCCTTTTTGAAACATGTGGATGAGACTTCAGTGCAGTTTCGATTCGTCGATTCTTTTCGTTTCATGAATTCATCTCTGGAGATGTTAGCATCATACTTGACATAATTTCCCAATGTAAAGGTTCAGTTCTCTGAGTTAGCTGAAGACTTGGGTAAATTACTTACTAAGAATGAGGTCATCCTTATGATCATATAGATTCCTAAGATAGATAAGATAGATTTGAGGAAGCTTGCTAGCCCCCTATTGATGCCTTCTGAAAATTAGAAAATTACTTTGCCCCCGCAGACTATATCAATGAGTCCAGGATGTGTGGAATAGTTTCAGTTGTCAGAATTTGGATCAATATGTGGATTTACGTATGAAAACAGATATATTCGTCCTCTCTGACGTATTTGAACGATTTCGTGCAAGCTGCCTCAGGACTGATAATCTTGACCCTGCCCACTAATTTACGCTAGCAAACATTTCGTGGGATGCGATGCTGAACATCGTAATACAAAAACGAAAAAGCCCCGTTTATCGATAAAAGAGCTCACCAAATTGATTACTACCCTTTATCACAAAACAAAATTATGTGAATCATTATAGCGCCCTCTAAGAGGCCATTGGTATTGGTCTTGTCATCACGAAAATTCACCGAGTACTTCAATTCAACTAATTATCATGGTTTGAATTGAGTTTGAGAAAAACCTCTTCAAGCTAATAAATGCAGTATTCGGGAAAACGATGGGAGACATTAGAGAAAGAATCAACATTAAACTTCTCACTAAATGGCTGGTCGCTACGGAGCCGATGCCTATATTTCTAAGCCAGAGTTCAAAAATTGCATGATCTTCAACGAGAATTTGGTGGCAGTTGAACTGAGGAAACTGCAAGTTTATCTAAATAAACCGATACAAGTAGGACTCACCATCTTTGACTTGGCAAATACTACCATATACGATTTTCATTATGGCTATATACGACATTGATTCGGACATTGACGATTAATCACTTTTGATGATTATTAGTAGATATGTATTTTGCTGCCGTTCAGATGAGAAAAGAGTTTTAGGTATATCATCAATGAATATTCAACTAACTACTTCATATATCAGCAGATTTGAAGTTTACTGTCAACATACCTTTTCACACAATTCGATGTGTGGAATGGATCAAATTTGAATTGCAACACTGGCCACATATCTCAATATTCATCAAAACGGCTGTTTGTACGATAAGCTGCTTTCAATACAAATTTTTATTCGAATGCTCAAATAAAAAATTATTTCTTCAGATGTAGGTTTACAGTAATCAATAAATTTAAAAACTACCTACGCCTCTGTATACGTAGACATAAGTAGATTACCTCATGATGAAACATCTGCATCGAATGCCATTTTTATAGAATTAGTTTGGCGCCATATGTTATTGGAAGGAGTCGGTTGCCAAAGCCAAATTCAAGCTATGACATACAGTAAGAATAGATATGCCGAGGACATGACTTCCCAGCGCCATCAATTGATGGTGTTTCTTCGTCAAGTTATATCCTCGTGAGGCTGTTCTACTCTCTTATTATCTTCATACTATGGTATTGTGGATTAAATTGTCGTTTTTTTGTTGATAGAGTCTAATTCTGGTTTCATATGATTCGTTATGTCTCCTAGCAATGAAAAAATATGTCATATTAATTTGTTTTATTCACACAATTCATTTCACAGATTGGTATTGTGCTTGTTGAAATCAAAATTTTGTAATCATCTTCAGTTTGAATTCGATCTTCTTCTTAACAATTTCAATTCAGCAATCTATGTTCATCATTAATTGAGGTTTTTGAATGTAACTGCAAACCATTTGATTGAATCTCTTGCCTGTAATTCACTGGATGCTATAAGTAATTGATTCATACTGTGAATGAATTTCGAAACTGCATGACATGGTTCGTATCAATCCAATATTATTCAATAATCTCGTATAGTCCACAATTTTGAAAATTGAATAATAAATAAAAAACAATGTAATTAACAATAATAACACTTTCCAAATACAAATCATAAAATTATAAAACAATAAGTCGCTCTGGGGCGACTTCATTGATTCCAGTGGCGCATTTGCTTTTTCAGCTGCAGGAAAACCAGGAAAACCCTGCAGCATCACATCATCTGAAGATCTTAATCTTCAGCTTATCGGGCTTATCGGGCGCGAGAGATATTTCACTCTCATAACGTGTGGTTCCTTACAAGGTTTAGACAATAGGAAGTGAAAATCGATAGTCCAGCCTTTTGGTTCGAACCAGTGGTTTGCACAGCGGTCAATGGAATTAGTAAAACACAACACCTACGTCAATCCACTAGGCTACCGTCCAAATCATATTCGAGAAACACTTCATTATGAGATTTTCACTGAACAATTTTGCAAACACGTAACTCGTGTTTAATAAAATTATAAAGTGTTCTCGATTAGAGGTTTATATCATTACCAGTTGACGTAAAGTTGACAGCAATTTTTGAAGTAATTGTGTTTCTGATATAATTAGTGATGTTTGACAAAATTTCTCAAAATAGTTATCAGTCATCCTCATTAAGTCTGCAAACGTACCCGGAAATACAGCTACTTTACAAATTACAGTCAGTTTTACAGTCAACTGCTGATAATATCAAACACCCACCAAGAACACTACTGGTTC
Organism: Leptinotarsa juncta; assembly: GCA_015342185.1. NCBI lineage: Eukaryota > Metazoa > Arthropoda > Insecta > Coleoptera > Chrysomelidae > Leptinotarsa > Leptinotarsa juncta. The sequence continues at coordinate 4,408 of WOGJ01239342.1, forward strand.
AATTCCTAATTAATTTGACATATGTCTTTCAAACTTACACCTCAGACCAAAAATTGCTCTTGTCATTGACATTCCCATCGTCGTTTATTCCTTTGAAATTGGTCTCGAAATTTTCAGTTTTCATCCCCAACATAAAGTAGGAGATATCCAAATGATGAGCTGATATATTAGATATGGATGCATTTAGGCGAGACAGTCCGCAGAAACTGAATGAATATCAGACAGACCAAAACTTTTTTCGGAGATGTAAGCCACCGCCACCGCCAGGAAATGAAGACGAATGGGAACTACAATTTTGCAGATGGTGGGGATGGAATTGGGTGAAGAAAAGCGAAAGCAAAATAAATTATCCAATAAAGTATGTTGATTTTTTTTCTAACTCATCTGAGAATTCACCGTTTCATGTTGTAAGCAATTTTCCTCTTTGTTCACGATTATTCGAAAGAATCGTTCATCAAGGGTGACAGTTGATTTGCCGATGATGAACAAAGGGTTTTTATTTCAGAACTTCAATGGAGAAAAAATTAGAGAAAGAAGAGAAAGTGGAGAAGAAACCATTCAAAAACTTGTGCAACTGTCTCTGCTTCAAAAAACGACCCAAAAAAGTAACTCCAAGTCTGCAAAATCTCTATTCGACCCCCTCGAATACCGTTATTTTACGAGAGACTTATACCTGCGGAGTATTGGAAAGAAGTGGAGATTCTATTTCTTGCTTGGAAGTGCAAAGGAATTTTTCCAGAAAAGGCAAAAAGAGATTTCATAAAACTGATGCGATTCAGACTAGGCGGAAATTGGAAGATAGCTCGACTTGCAGCTGCCAAGAATGTCAAGATGAGAGACAAACTCCTACCGAGTCTTCTGAGTCTTCCAGGTAATATGATCTTAACATATGGTGTTATAGTGTCGCAGAATAGCAGTCATTGGGTATATAAAAGAAAACAATTATCATGAATTTACATCCATAAAAAAATAAATAGAAAACCTGGAACATGTAACTGTCCCAACGTTTCTATGAAGCAAGATTATGCAAATACCTGGCAAGACGTTACTTTCTTTGCTAATACCACGATGGGTATTGAATTACATCCAATAAACCTTCGTCTAGGTTTCCTCACTGAGGAAATTTTTGTCCACAGCAAGATCTCCTGAAATCAATTAAGTGATCATCTACAGACTGCGTTGGGCAATTTTGGCAGATCCGACTATTTAGGAACGTTGGATGAAGTAAATAATCCGGATACCTATGAAAAAAAAGAAGTTTTTGCTTCCTAACTCTCTATTTTTTAGTGCAATTATCTCTTTCCGACACAGTCATAAGACTGGTTCGATTTCTAATTTAGTTTTGAGACAGTCAAGTTACGAACAGTAATGTCGACTATATCGTCTTGGTTAGATCTGAGAAGAGTGATACTCTAAAACCGGTTTGTAGGTGATCACTCGATTCATTTCAGCGAGGTCCTGTTGGTAGATGTACAAGAAGCATCTATAAGAATTTTCTTTACGAGGGAACTTGTACAAAAATCTGTCGGAAGTAGATGAATGTTACAGGTTTGGACTGCCATCATCTGAAAGGTTATTAATAGATTTGAAATATATGAAAAAGAAACATTAAATATAAAAAGATATAAATATTGAATATACTAAAAATAACTGGACCGAAATACTCTATACTATGACGACTAATAAATCTATTCACGATAGTGAAAACAATTACTACGAATGTTATTTATTCAAACCAAAAATAAATATTTTGATTAGGCAACCATCCGACACATTCAATTCTCCCAGCTGCCTGCATGTCGGAAAACAGATATTTCCCAGAGTAATTTTATGGAATCACGGTTATCATTTGTTAATTATCGAAGCGTCGTGAAATAGTTTATTTTCATTATCTCATTTTGAACTATTTTTCATCGTTCTATGTTCAGTTTTTGCATTTAATCAACATTTCACTCATTTTCAACTAATTAATCAATTTATGTTTTAATTTCAGGTCACAATAAATTGTATTCTTCTTATTGGCAGTATTATATTTTTGAATTTCATACTAATTGTTTATTTTATCCATTTGCGATAGATATTTCGTTTTCACCTAAGTCATTCAAATATTTCGATACTGTTATTTTTATTGATTTTAATAATCTTAAGGCTTCATTGATTTTTAATTTTTTTCTCCCTAATTTGAAATTTTTTATACAATGGAAGTCCGAATCTGTAACAGTCACCAAAAGCATGTCCAATCGCATTTAACGAAGGCATTTGCAAGATCCTACCGTGTAGACACAGATTGACTTAATTTCAATTCTCACAAATGAAATAGGTACCAGTCAATATAAGGAGAGGTTATCTTGCCAATCTGTGTTCTACATACTTATATGAATTAATACATATGATAAGCATACATAAGTAATACATGTGAATAAAAGTTGGGTATGAAAAAGAAAATTATGAGAATGATATTAAGAACAGTTCAGCTGAAATATTTAGAAATCAGAAATACTTCTTTTCATACCGGAAGCAAAACCAAATTTCGGTTCAGGCACCTTTCAATCCAGAGGAAAAAATTAAACTAAGCGTAGACGCTTCTCAATTTGCTCTAGGCGCAACAATCTCCCATATTTATAAAGATAACTCTGAAAGGCCAATTGCTTTTGCTTCAAGGTTACTGACGACTAGTGAAATAAAATATTCACAAATTGAAAAAGAGGCTTTAGCTATTATTTTTGGAGTAAAGAAATTTTTTCAATATCTTTACGGCCAACGGTTTGTTTTGTACACGGATCACAAACCTCTGTTAGCAATTTTTGGTGACAAAAAAGGGTTGCCGGTTTTTGCTGCGAATAGATTGCAAAGATGGGCATATATTTTATCAGCTTTTTCCTACGACATAGTGTACGTGAAAAGTAGTGATAATGTTGCAGATTTTTTATCTAGGCTGCCCATAAATTCCTCAAAAGACGAAGAAAGTAATTGGTTATCGATTTTTCGGTTCAACAGTAACATATCGTATTTAAATTTTATTGAAAAATCGGATTTTCCTTTAGATGTAAAGTTAATAAAACAAGCAACAGCAATTGATCAGATTCTCAGTAAAATTTTGTTTTTTGTTAGAGAGGGTTGGCCTGCAAGCTGTCCATCTAATGAATTTCAACCATTTTTTCGCAGAAAAAATGAAATTTCTGTCGAACAAAATTGTTTAATGTGGGGTTCCAGGTTGATAATTCCAAAAAAATTTCAAACTTCAATTTTACAAGAATTACATAGCTCGCATATGGGTGTTGTAAAAATGAAGTCCCTTGCAAGATCTTATGTTTGGTGGCCGTCAATTGATAAACAAATCGAAGATCGGGCAAAACATTGTGATTCTTGTGCTGCTTATTCAAATAATCCGCCTAAATCATATTTGTCAACCTGGAGGTGCCCAGAACAACCGTGGACTAGGTTGCACGCCGATTTTTTCGGACCAGTATTTAATAAACAATTTTTAGTGATAGAAGATGCAACATCGAAGTGGTTAGAGTGTTTTCAAATGCGAGACATAACAGCATCTAGTACCATTAAAATATTTCGCGAAATATTCAGTAGATTTGGTTTACCTTTTCACCTTTGCACAGATAATGCACCCACCTTTATGTCTGATGAATTTCAAAATTTTTTAAGGTTGAGCGGTGTGAAACATTTAACTGGTGCTCCCTATCATCCGTCAACAAACGGGTTAGCTGAAAGTGCGGTTAAAATTTTAAAAAGAGCCATCCTGAAAGCTAAGAATGAAAATAAAAATGCAGATATAAATTTAATAATACAACGTTTTTTGTTTCATTATAGAAACACACCACATACTACTACCGGCGAAACTCCGTCAAAAATATTATTGGGGAGGAATATGCGAAATAAATTTGACTTGTTGATGCCTTCAACAAATCTAGTAATACAAAATAAACAATTGAAACAACAACAGTATTATCGAGGAAACAGAAAAACGTTTTTCAATAAAGGTGACCAGGTTTGGGTACGCGATTTCAGACCAGATAAGCAGGAATGGTGTACCGGGGTTATTGAAATTATTCGTGGTGGTAGAACTTATATAGTTAAATCAGAAGATGGAATGATCTGGAAGCGTCACATAGATCAACTTAAAAAAAGAAATTCGACAAGTAAACAAAATGAAGATTATGTTGATAAAGAAACAGTATCTATCATTCCACGCTCTGATTTAGATGTAAATAATGTATATAAAGATATTAGTGTAGTAACTCGGGATGAATCGCATCAAGGTGAATTAGAAACTAATAGTGAAACTGTTATATCGGAGACTAGTGATAATACGCGAGTGTTACGGCGCCGTAGTAAAATAAGTCAACCTGACAGACTTGGTTATTAAGACAATAGTATCGGGTGGTTACGACTTTTAAAGGGGGAAACAATTTTCTTTACTTTCTCAACTTTTTCATCGGTTGTGAATGTGCTGAAGCATCCAGGGAGAGCGTCGCCAAGTTCCTGATCTTCTGCGAAGAGCTTGTACCTCTTGTAAACATTTTTCTGACTCAGAGTACAATCACCGTATGGCACTGTCAACATTTCGAGTGTTTTTGAGAACTCAATTTTATTTTTCCCACATAATTTGATACAAATTCTATGGTTGATTTTTTTTCGATTGCAGAAAATCGCCAAACACGCCAAAACATTTTTAAGTTTCATGCCTCTCATCAACAAACTGAATCAGCTAAACAGCTGAACCTGTGAACATATGTTCGAGATAAGTATACCAACATAAAAGATTTAAAAAAAATCGCTTATCGAATGTACGTTTGTCAGACAGCCAACGTGTTAGATGGTATATATTTGAGTTTTGTTATATGAACCGAGAAAATGACAATTGACCATTCAGAACTCATTAAAATCAACTACTGTTGTCATTACATTGTCAGTGTTAGATTCGTTTAGTAACATAGGTATCATACTGTCTAATTCAAATCTTCAAAACATAATCTTTCTTGTGCGAAACTTGTCAAATTATTCAATTCACCATAGTTAATATTCAATAATATGTAAGCTCTCAAAAAGAATGTATTTTCTGACGAACTGAGGAACGATGTAGTTAACTCACCTGGAAATATTTCCAAATCACCAGAAGCACAAACACTACATGATATAACGATGACAATGCATATATAAGCAAATCTCATATTGTTAACTTTGTCCAGGGGAACTCCATATGTTTTCACAGTTCTGCCATCTTGCTCCGAATAATCAATAATTCTACTGGAAAGCCATTGGGCCGTTAAAATCTACGTCACTGGAGTTGCTCTCGATGTTGCGTCGCGGAAAATTTTAATGTACTGAATACTGAACGAAAACGCAAAATGTATACTGAAAATATCGCGCTCATGCGCTTGTTATTCTACATTATCTCTAATGTTTTCGATAAGGTTATACGTTTTGACAGAAGTGGCTTTAAATCGTTCTAAAAGTGGATAACCAGGCATAGCAGAAGGTTAAATTAGAGTTTTAATCAATATAAGATTCAGATTGCGTGGGTGAGCTCAAACAGGCTTATATCCCACAATACTATTCACTGGATGAATAGAGGCATTTGTTACCCAGTGAAATTTTTACTATGAAATCAAAATCAATCAATCAAAATTTTGCGTTTGACAAACATAAAATAATCTATACATGTTCAACTTTCTCCGTCAGTTTATATGTTCAATTTATTATTTTAACAAACTGAAAGAAAGTCCTCCTAAAACAGCTACTTTCATATAAACATTGAATTATACGAAAGAAAAAAATTATTTCGAAACAAATACTTCTATATGAACACTGAATTATACAGAAAATACTTTTCTCTACTTAGTTTGTATTTCAAACATTCGTTGTGGAATAAAATTCAGATATCATTCACATGAGTTCTACTTTAAATGAATGGTAACAAATTGCACTTACATAGAATACTGCCATCCTCAATGGTAAACACCGGAGTTTCGCCTTAAGACACTTGCCCTAAGGCTCTTCATTACCAAATTGGATAACATTATAGAAAATACACATACTTCAAATAATCAATATCTTTACCTACGAGAGTGACAGTGGAAACAAAATATAATATTCTAATTATTTCGCAAGCTTTCGACTTGGAAGCATTTAGCATTATTTCATTTCCGAGGGGTTGAACGAAATAGGGACAACTGAAGGCCGACTAATTTGGGAGTATGAACTAGGGTCCATGGACTCTTTCTTTTGAACGTAATTAAGGAAAAGAGTGAAAACGACAATTCATTTTCTCGTTCCATTTTTATTCAGTGTCACTTGAAAGTTATTTTACGAAGCTATAAAAGCAATGCTTTTGAAACGTTGGAAAATTTAACTCATCATGTTTCCGTTAAAAGCTTCTGTCTACGAGGTCGATGAAACTTGCAAAGAGAGCTTTAGGCATCATTTTTGTTCTAGGAGCATATATCAACATCATCCATGTGTTTCGTACTGTTATTTGTACAAGTATAGACGAGTAGAAATATCAAACAAAAAAAAATAATTATAAATTAATAACATTTAAATAGTTACAAATTGTTTTAGTTGAAAACTAACAAAAAAGTCAAACTATTTTTTACAGTGTTTTGGATCAGGTAGAAGTAATCGAATCATAAAGTAAAGTTCACATTGAAATATGCAAAATTCGAATATGTGAATTATAAGGAAAAATGTGTCTGAAGTAATCGGTGGTTGTCGATTTCAGCCGATTGATGATATATATTTAAGTTATCTCCATGCAATTTTACTAAGGAAATAGATAATGTTAAGTTCATAATCAGTAGTACTATAACAATATTTTCAAAAATATAACGTTGAAGTTAGTCTCAAAATTGTATATACTCTTATTATTGATATTATTGCTGATCAATGTCTATTACAATTTGATAGTTTTCACCAGTGATAACAAAGAATGGTAAAAAAAGACCTATACCTAGGTCAGCTAGGGCAAGGCTAGACCAGATAGAACAGAGACAATAATTTTTGAAACGAAAAAAAATAACAGTAGGATGAAACCCACCAGAAAAGAAGGGAAATATGATGAAAATGAAATAAAACACAAATTAGGGGCGATCTGAGTTCGGGAGGTGGGAGGAGGTGAGTTTTCAAAGGTAAAAAATTGTATATCTCAATCCTATGGAAAAAAGTTAGATACCAAAGTTTTAGGTAATAAAAAGATCAACTTTTTCTTCTACAATTTTTTCACATAACCTCAAAATTAATGTGAAAAATTCAAATAACCAGGTTTTGGTTATTTATTTTTATCGTTTTCAAAACAGTTTTTCTACGAAATCTGGTGAAAACCTACATTTTTATGTCCCAAATACATTATGCCCAAATTTGGGTATAATGCCACGTTGTTGTTGCTTCCTATGCCAATCTGGTGCTATTAGTTCGTTACCCAACCAAGTTTGAAGCTGATAATATGCCCAGTAACAATGTTGTTCTGCTGCTTCTTCTGTGGGTGGGAGGTTTGTTATAAATATATTAGATTAATTGTAATCCATTTTTTATTTCTTCACTCGTGTCTTCATTATAAAAAACATTGGCAAATTTGACGAATTTTTAGCTCTTAATAATAAATTATAAAAAAAATTTCTTTCCTTTTCCGGCAAATTCAGATGTTGTATCGGAACCGGAAAAAAATGCAGAAGTGCAACAATATTATTGAAGGATTCATGTTTGAAAAATAGATCCTGTACATTTCCAGAACCTGATTTGACAAAATAAATTTCATGATCATTTTAATTCAATTGATTTAAAAGAACCAAATAATCAATATCTTTACCTACGACAGTGACAGTTTTTTCAAAAACTACACCTCACGATTTGATCCCCACAAACTTTATTTGAAAAATATATCACAACATGTTTCGCTAACACAGTAGCTTTATCAAGGCCAAATCAATAAAAAAATGATCCTTTTTATCGAGGTTTTAATTAGGTCAGCATCAGCATCTTCGTCAGGTTTACAGGAAAACCCTTGTGACCGTAATCTTTTCATTAAAGTTTTTATTATTTTGTGCGTTTTTTCTCGTTAGATACAAATTTTTCTGGCTTAAATGGTATTTTTGTACGGTTTTGATAATCAAACTCTGGAGTATTGCCTGTGGTTTTTCTACGACTATATTCTCTTCTTTTTAGTTGAGCTAGCTGTTGGTACTGTTATGACAGTAACAGATTTTTTAAATTTCGAGGTACCCATCAAAGACAACATAACGGCTTGCTACGTAATCTTTTTCTACATAACGCAAATATTTATTCATGACCTCTTCCACCGTTTAATTTTTCTGTCAAATTACTCTGTGCAGTAAAAAATCACCGTCGACGACATGCACTATGCCGTCTATTCACACTCCCAAATAATTCGTAGAGTTGAGATTTTACTTTTTTCCTGAGGACATTTTTTGTGAAAAGTGGAAAAGGTGCAAGCTCGTATTGTAAATAAGTTTCCATATCATTTTTAGTGTCAATTGTTAACGATATCCTTTGAAATAGGAATAATGGATCGATGACTATAATATCTGCGTTTACTTTACCGGAAGATTGAACCGTTTTTAGAGACAAGTTTTGGTTTTTCCTTTTAAATTTCACACTGTCAAGATTCATTCCAACAATAGTTTGCGAAGTTTTTTTTCCTTCTTAATACGCTTCGTGGCAATTATTTAAAGAATATTTTACAACCTACTCAAAATATTCCAGGCGTCTTATCAAATATTGACTTCATTAACTTATTTGTTTGTTAATTATAGTAGTACATTTCGATTTGTAATTTTCCGTTTATCAATGTAACAATTTTTGAGTAATTGAAGTGAATATTTGAATAAACAGCTCAAAATTGTACATGAAGATTGAAAAAAAATTTCAAATTTTAGTTTTCTCGACTTTTTGCATTTTCTGAGAACATTCACTATAGTAATGTATATTTTTTACACCTTCAGAAAGTAGAGACTTCAACGAACAAAAAGTAGAC
>WOGJ01239359.1:0-20073 GCA_015342185.1 Leptinotarsa juncta
TTTCATAAGATTGAATACATATACATATAAACAAGAAGAAATGCAGAAATAAACATAACAAGCCACTGAAGCTCATAGAATTTGTGTATGACAAAAAAAACTGAAACAGTAAACTAAGTTAAGACGTGGAAAAATAAATAAAGATATCATGAACATGAATCAGTGAACAAACAATATTACAAACTACTATTCATACACCACCATATACGTAGAATAATATACGTAGAATAATTGAAAGTCATATGTCTTATATTTCATTCAATGTTCTGTTCTTAATATGGTCCTTGATGACTGCACTTTTGTAGAGTTGCTCTCTATTCTATAATGTACAGAATATGGTGAATAACTTGTTACAGTTTTTTACGAAGCTGAAAGTTAGAACTTCCTCATCATTAAAGCACAAAATGACCCAGTCTCCAACTCCTTGAAATCATATGTGAAAACAACATCCTGAAAATCATATAAATTACAGAAATAGAGTGTCTCGATGTAATGATAGACACTCATATAAAATGGAACTTACACATTAGGAAGTTATTGCAAAAAATTAGAAGCCTATTGTCCAAATTCAAATACCTACTTAAGAAAATTACTGGAAGAAAAACATATTTCAATGCTGTATTGCGCATTAGATGACCTTTGCAAGCTAGGCAATGTTTTAGATGTGAAACAAATATTTCATTTGACATTAGCTGTTGACCAGAAAAAAACCGGAATAAAATATTTTTAGAGTACCTACTTCCACTAGGTCAAAAAAATTTTCCACTTTAGTTCCACATGTGACTAAAACTATAGGCCAGAGTTATAGTTATAGTTAGAGTTGGCCAAATATGTATATAACGATCTGCCAGTTGAGTTGAAACAACCAAACTCATCATATCTGTGTTCAAGAAGAAACTGAAATTATGACTGATTTCAAGATCAAGAATTTTAACTCATCGATTAATTGATACTATTAACTAATTATAATGGCTACTTTCAGGCACTCATGTGGAAATCTGAGGCATGCCATCATCACATCAACAAAAGTCATACTTTCCTGAATTAGATAGTTAATTTATTGACATATTATAAGATTTGAAACGAATTATTTTTGTGAAATTCATCTTCCTTCACAATAAATGGTAGTTACAATTCGTATATCTTCCTGAATACTCTCAATCTTATTGTTAAAATATCTTGAATAGTAATTTCATTTTTATGACATTTTGGCTATTGCATATTACTACTTACCTAATATTATTACCTTGAAAAAAATATTGTTTACTGTTTTCTTAAGCCACTTTTGTTCCAGCTTTGGTCAACTGCTCTTTTCATAATTGAGATATACTTATCTGAAAATCTCAATCTAGTTGAAAATACATCCCTCTAGTCAATCTGTAATCTAACTTTTTCTCCCGTTTTTTTCAATTATTTTGACTGTATCCATTCGATTCGTTAACATCACACCATAATACTTTGTCAACACACAAGCTGATAATATTAGCTTTTGTGGGTTTTTTGTTTATTCTCAGCCTAATATCATTAAGTTTTTTTGGTATCATTTGATATTTCATCTATTGACTGTGTATCTTTTCGCTATTTATGAATAACCATTATTATTATTATCATTATTATATCATTATTATTAGATAATTATGGTTTCAGTAGGTACAGAAAACTAGTTGAACGTGAATACGAGAAATAATGAAAATTACATTCCAAAATCCTAGAAGTAACCGTATTTTTTACTGCATTTCAGTCAAAAAAATTGTAATTAAGAAGTCGTAAAAATTTCTAGAAACAAACAAGAGGAGATAAATCTCAATTTGCAATTTCATAAAACTGTAATAATGGTATTCGTATAATGGTTGTTCAGCCTTTGATCAAACGATAAATACAACCATTAACTGTCTAGCTGTCCATTGATGAAAAAAAACCTATAAATTTCAATTTGAATCAACATGATTGTCATTATCTTACTTTGAACAGAATGTTAAAAACTATAACACGATCGGATTTCAATTTTAAAAAGAAATAAAAGTCAACCTACTCTTTGATATCTAATAAGTGGGCGATACATCATACACGAAATGACCATTACTTGAAAATAGAAACTAAAACATTTTCAATTTCAGATTTATTGACTATTTACTCAATCAAGAAAATATATTCCATTTTTATCTGGAAGACCAACATACAAGAAAATAATTTAACAAAAATGAAACGGTAAACAGGATGAACCGGCCATGTAGGCTAGTTCGTTGAACTGTTATTTTTTCCCAAAATCAACAAACCTGTCCTTGTACATATATTTCAAGCTGTCTCTTTTCTTCCATATACTTCTCGACACTAGTATGCTTCGAAATTGTTTTGGAGATAACATTCCGTGTCAGTCGACAGTATTTCTTAAGAAAAATTGGAATGTCTTTAAATTACAGCTCCAGAACTGAATAACTTGAAATTTTGAAATGGTCCATCAAAATTAATGAAAGAATGAGTGATGAGCCTATTTTTTATCACGAAATTACGATATAATTCCAACAATCTAATAATTAATTGTAGGGTATATTGGCCTCCGTTTCTTCTGACCGAAAATATTTATGTATATATGATCGATATTACCAATAAAGTTATTTTCACCGACAATTAAACTGTTTCAGAATCTTACTTTAGACCTGAAGAAACAAACAATTGTTCACGACACACATTTATTGAACAATGTTATTTTATAAATTTATTTTGTTATGAAGAATTCGTATTCATGAATCTGCCTACAGATGGCATCTGGGCATTTCATTCTTTTGACGTTGTCAAAGGAAATATATACTTGTTTCCGATAGAGAGATTCTTCACGAGTGAATTTTTTGGGAATTGATATCATGAAAAGCATATTTTCCGAACTATCCAAAGAAAGCTTCGTACAGAAATTACATTTTCTCTACTGATTATTCAATTTTTAAGAAAAATTAATGAAAATAAGTTACTGACTATATCGTAATTTTTAGTGGTTTATTTTACACAGTAAGTTTTTGGGGTGAACTTTTTAGTTTGTTTTTATCACCCTTCATTTTTTTCAGAATGTGAAAGGTTACAAATCCAAAAAATTGAAACAATGACTCCTGGATTTTATCAATTGTCACAAAAAAATTTGAAAACCTTCATATTCCATTAGCACTCTTCAATTATTTCTCTGGTTTACTTTGCTTGCTACGGATATCATACACCGAACTGATCTAGGTATTCTTCTTCCATTTTCTCTATCCTTCCAGTAACTTCACTAGCAATTGTGTGTTCTTAGCACAATGTACGTTATTCCCACCGGAATGCTTTATTGTCGCCAAAGAACATATAAAAAAAAGATAAATACAGGTAGGTATAATCTAATGTAATTCTGAAAAATTCAGCCTCGAGATAAAATATCGACATGGACATTGAAATGGCAGAATGTTTCTGAAATAATTAAGAATAGGTGCATATGAAAAAACATTAATTTGTTTCTCCGGCGGTCGAGGAAATTATTGATTGGCAATGGCGAGTCAAGGTCTCTCATCGCATTTCGGCTAAAAAATCGCGCATTTACGAAAAAATGTATACACGAGATATGTCACTACACCCCCTCCACTAGTTATTCTTCCAGATTTATTTTCTAACTCCCTTCACCACTTTCCAACGTAACGTGATTAATGGACGATACCGGTTCATAACAAATGTTAAAACTTTCCGGAAAATATAAACGATGAATTGCATTCTGAACACTTTGAATAAACAAATCTTTTATCCTTCTCAGGAGAAGCCACCTGCGAAATGAACGGGCAGTGACTCAGTTGAGTAATACTTTCAAAAATTGAAGCATTTTTTATATAAAGAATTTTACCTATTGTACTTTGACCGACTGGAGTGATTTTTTTTGTCTTGTGAACGGAAAAGGATCTCTTTACATCTTGCAATAGACACATCTTTGGTTTAAAAAAATTCAAACATGTATAGAAGATATGCCAAAGGGTAAATGCTGATATTAGAATGATTTAAAATGTTACAAGTTTCCATTGAGCCTTAAGCTTCGAAGTCAATTTTGGGAAAACACAGAAATTTTTCCGGCAATTTAAAAGAATCATCTATACTAGAAAGTGAACATTTCAAAACAGAAATTTGAAAATGGTTTTCAAATTTCACAATTCCCTTTTATACTTGATAATGAGGTTAAACCCGAAACCGGTTAAATAAAATTAACTAGTGGTAATTAGACAAAAGTGTTTCTATTCATTTCATTTAGGTGATCATGAATTACTACAAAATAAACAAGTCATCAATTACACATAACAGAAGTAGTAGCTATTTTAAAATATTCTTTAAATTTCAAGTAAACTAACTATTTTTTGAGCAATCAGGGTTATCCATAGTGAATTATAGTCATTAAAACGTGATATTAAATAAATACAATACTTTTTATGCAATTCCCAACCACAATCAATTTATCTTCTATATGCCAATACTTGGTGAAATTTTTTCTTTAAAATATAATACTGCTGTCAATTTTTGTGGTTTTCCAACAACGGTTCCTATATATCGTGTCATATTTAAATTACTACGTTATTGGGTGTGCCACATTTTTTGACAAAAAAGTTAGTATATTGCAAATTAACCCCGAGACCCACAAACTAACTGACCAATAATTCTATGAATTTGCTTATAAAAAATTTGTTGAATAATGAAGTATGCAAGCAGTATGCAATGCAGTAATCATTATGAAATATTATTGAAAAAATAAAATGCCTAGTAAAACATTCTTTAATAACTGAACTTTATTGTAATATATACAACTATCTACTTTTTCAACGAATGAAAACAGTACAGTTCAATCTGATAAAACGAAATAAAATCGAATATGAATGATGAAAATATATTTTAAAATTTATCTAATATGACTGACTAAGTATATAGTGTCCAAGAAATACTTCATTGCGAGATTTTCAGTTTTACAAAAACGCAATACATGTTTCGCTATAGAAAAACTTCTTCAAGCGCCACATTACCACATCGTCCTTGATAATGTCCACCGCAGTAGTAGGCGAAACTTCAGGCATAAAAACCTGCAGACCACGGCCAAATAACCCGGAAAATTACTTTAACACAATATATGAAATGTCAAATATGTTAAGATCTTTGCGATAATACATCTGTTTAAATCTGTCTGTTTTTCCGTTAACCCGCTACTAACGACAATCCACAGAAGTTGAAACATGTGCGAGCTACGGATTAACGAGGTTTTGTCTTTTAACGTGTGATTCCAAACATCATACGTCATGATCCAACATTTGCAACTATTGCTAAACTGAAAATGGTTATATATCTCAGAATTCAAGAAATAAATACATACAATTCAGTCATTTCTATTTTCAATATAGGCACACATCATCTTAATGTGGCAGGTAATTTTTTCAACGGCATTACTTTCAGAAAATAATAATAATTGATCTATAAGAATCACACGCATACCTCTGTGTAATTTTTGTGGGTCTGTGCTATGAACTTATGTAAACTTAGAAGGTACATATTGCAGTCTTTTTTTTTGCTTACCTATTGTTACAATTTCAATCTACTATTAATTTTCAAGTTTGTAATAGAACAACCATTATGATTGTATTGCGATTAACGAAAATACGATTAGTAATATTTTTTCGATAGCAAATTAAGAAATTAAGATATTCAGGAAAAAATCTTAACAATTCTAAATGAATCGAAAAAATAACACAGGATTTACTGCAGAAAATTAAAGTAATTTGAAAGGATTATATTTTCAAGAATGACTAATTTTTGGGAAAGAAAGTTTTTTTTCAGATTTGTGTCTATGTATACAGTTACTTCTTTTAAAATTGGTTACTTCCTTCCTTTCTTCGAAAGATTCTCACATTTTCCTGTATCAAGATGGAGCAGTAGAAAGACAAAAAGTCTCCCAAAAATTAGTGGCACTCCTAAAAATATAACCCCTTCAAATTAAACAAGATTGCTTTTGGCTGGGATTTAATCAAATAGGAGAATGTATGTCATTATCATGTCATGTCAAAGTAGATCAAACTTATTCCGTGACATGAAAATCAATTTTATTAATGAAATGTGTTTTTTCTTATAATGTTTTCCAGATTGGTACTGAAGAATCATAAGCCTCTTACGGCGAATCATCAATGTCTACCAGTGAGCATGACAGTGGTCCATGTAAGTACAGTTTTTATTTTCATTTAGTATATTGTGTAGAAACGCCGTGAATAATATCTGATTCAATTTCATAACGAATGCAATAACGAATTCATACAATAACGAATTCACAACGAATGCAAAACTAAGTGTAAAAAAGTATTTTCTGTATAATTCAGTGTTCATATAAAAGTATTTCTGTTTAAATGTGTTTAAAATCTGTTTTTCCGTTAACCAGCTGTCGCACCCCTACGAAACTTATGCGAGTTAGGGATTAAAGAAGTCTTACCTTTTAACGTGTGATTACTAACACCGAAAGAATTTTTCTTTCGTGTAATTTCAAGTAATTAGTCTAAAGGTACATTCTTTGACCTAGTTGAAACATAATGTTTACTAAATGTTCAACAACTTACTCTCTCCAATTTCCACCCATCAGCATCTTGTTATTTCATCCTCCGGTTATTTCAGCCGAAAAAACATAAACAATGAAAGGGAATATAACCTTCGAAAATTCATCATGTTTATGAACCATCAGTATCAAATTATTCAACAATCACTTGACACGAATAAAATCGTTCGATAAAAAATAATGTTTATAACAACTCCTTCAAGTGAGTTATATACGAGCTATAAGAGTTGCGATAAAAGTAAATTCACAGTTTATTCCTGAAATTTTGATCCTCATATAAATAAACCTGGCATACTTTTTGAAAATTTATTGATAATAACATGTCGTAATTCTCAGGAATAAATTTTATACTCGAGTAAAATAAATATTTAGCACGATTCCTAAATAATTCGATTAGGCACGACGCAGAATGAAAATAAAGGAATTATTGCCAAGATTTTCCGAATAGAGAGTTGATTGTTGATTTCCAATGATATATTTATTGTTTTATACTGTAATATTCCACGATGAAAGAGAAATATTAGGAAAGCATCGAATTGTTTACAAAATCGCAACGCGTGTTGCACTAT
The DNA here is from genome assembly GCA_015342185.1 of Leptinotarsa juncta. NCBI lineage: Eukaryota > Metazoa > Arthropoda > Insecta > Coleoptera > Chrysomelidae > Leptinotarsa > Leptinotarsa juncta. The sequence goes on from WOGJ01239359.1 coordinate 7,153, forward strand.
ACCGAAGCATCTATGAGCATGAATAAAATACCATGAGTATTGAACTAGTTATTTTGAAAATTTCAAAATTCAGAAAGTGTGGGCCATTTTCGAGTTTTCTGAAATAAATTCAATATTTACTAATTATACGATTATAGTGCTACATCAGTGAAGAAATATATGATCGATTCTTTTTCCAGTTTATGTCAAAACTTTGTTTGTTTTACAATTTTAAATATGTTGCTCAATAACATCCGAAAAAATAAAAGCAAACTAGCGAATTTCGTTTTTTTTCCGTCATTTTCGGGGCTAATCGGAATTTTCTGAAGTAAAACGTTGTAGGCAAATGGGCAACTAATTCCTAATTCAGTCGACTTTGCATATTTCTCGGTTTCCGATCCTCACTTTGGTTGAAATCAACTTTCAGAAGACATTTGGAAAAGAAACTTCTCATCTGTTTGAAAAATCTGTTCAAAATCATTTTTTTTCCGTTTTCAAGTAACATTTTACTGCGAGATTTTCACTAAATAGTTTACAAAACCGCAAAACGTGTTTTTATGTACAATTACTGCTTCAGGCGTGTTCATACAGTTAGTAAGAGTATGCCCGAGGATGAAATTGTACATCAAAACACGTGTAACGATTTGTAAACTGTTTAGTGTAAATCTCACAATAAAACACGTCGTGGATTTTTATCAAGTATTGGCCAATTCCATAATATATTTGTTCGTACCAATCAGCTGTCGACCCTTAATGAACGACAACTCTCAGAAGTTGAAACTTGTGCAAGCTAACAAGGTCTTACATTTCATCGTGCGATTTCTAGCATATTTCCACACCAGATAAGTCATTGTGATCAATTATATGTGGTGGAATTGGCCAATGCTTGATGAAAAACCATAACTGAGATTTTCATTAGATAGTTTACAAAACCGTAATACGCGTTTTGTTATACGTAGCGTTTCAATAATGAGTGGGTCATTTTAATAAATTTGTGAAAATAAATGAGTAATTTAAAATACAAAGCATCGCAGAAAATTGATACCTCGGAATGAGAGATACTCAGCTATAAAGTTGTATTAACCTTTCTTTTGGCACCCTAAAAGTTGTCTAGAAATATACTTGTCGTTGGGTGTCCGCGACTACAGATACTCAAAGGTCATAGGTCAATAAAATCGATGTTTTCAAAATATATTGCAAATATCTCGTTTCGTACGGGTTTTCTGCTATTTGTATTTACAATAAATATTGTAGAGGATTACAATCTCTACAACTTTTATTTAAACATTTGTTTTATATCTTGAACCATTTTCCAGATAGAGGGCAGAGCGCGCATAGTGTTTGATTTAGAGTATCACTAAAGGGCAACCCTGCATATAGTCCGGATTAAATACATTTTATAAAATATTGATAAATATGTAATTAAAAATATTTTGCATTTTTTATTAAGTATTATGTTATAATTGATCAATTTTTCAATAGTTTAGTATACATTGATTTAATAACACTACTCGTGTAATTATAAAGTTATACAAGGAAATCTTTTAATTTTCATTTTTCATTTTTTGTTAATAATAATTTTCAATTTTTATTTTTCGGCTTTTATTAATATTTCAATTTTATTTTTGTTTGGTTGTTGCTTGCATGTTATTTTTTTGTAATTTCAGTTTCTGTTTAATAAAATTGTTATTTTCAGTTAACCTTATTAATTTGTTAATTGTTTTTTCAGGGTTTTCAAATCAATTTATATTAGATTAGACAATGGAAGTCCGAACTGATGAAATACACCACGAAACATTATCTACCACCTTCAAACAATTTCTCAAGCTGCACTTGATCCTTCCAAGTGATGAAGGGTTTCGTAGAGGGATCAATGCGGCTCTCGCTTATTGAAGCTCTTTCACCGAAAGGAAACCAATACTATGAGGACTGCAGTTCATATTTGAGGGGCAAGAATGACCGTTGACTTGCGAATTCACCTTGATAGGAGACTGATGATATACACATATGTCGGCTTGTTTCGAAGAGATTTAAGTTCACTACTGGAATGAGGGCAATGCATGATATCATCAAAATTGGAGGAATAGTTCCAGGGATCGAAGCAGCATTACCACGTTGAATGAATACTAATCATTTCTATCAAAATCGAGGTAGAACAATAATCTTTCGTTGCTTGGCCAAATCTCCCTCCGAATTTATGAATGAATAACAGAGACTCCGGACCATAAACACCCAAAGTTACAACTGAAAGGCAAAAGCAGTTGTAAAAAAATAATATTTATTTTAAAATGGAGCTATAATCATATATCGTCTGTTTTCAATTCAACAACTAATAATAATAAATAGTACAGTACTATATTAGAGCTCATTTCGAAAGATTTTATTATTTATAGAACAAATTCAACAATTTGATATTTTTCTAATAAAGGTGCTATTTTTATACTATGCCAAAAATATCATAAGATGAAAATCAGTGTGCAATAAATTTATTTTCCAGCTACAAAAAATATTACAAGTGCTGGAAAGTTTTTTTGTATCATCTATCATTTTCACCGACGATTTTCACAAAATAAGTAAAGGTAAAACCATTTCGAAAACATATTACAGAAGGAAGCCTGGCTAAGTTAGTGGTTTTCTGTAAAAATATCCACTGGGCGTGTTTCATTTGAAAAAACTTGTTTTCATGAGAAATACTTTCCAACAGTCACCGAAAATAAGTCAGACGATTTTGTAAACTTTTCCTTAGATCATTAAAGTTACCAGGGGTCACCAATTGACATACCCTAACAATTCTTCGTCGCAGCTCAGAGTGTCAGAGATTCACAAGAGTGGTAGGTATTCGAACGAAAAAATGCAACAGAAAGAGATCAGAAGATATAGCTGTCTAGTCCACTAGAACACTATGCTAATCAGACGCCTGAAAAAAGGTTGGCCCAAAAACTTTTTTTGAGAATATTGAGCAATGAAAAAAATTGGTTACTTGATGGGTAGTAGGAAAAACAATAAACCGCCTGCAAAAAATGGTATTACATTTTAATTCTAATTATGCTTTTGATTATCAACAATTAACCTTCATAATTTTCAACATCCAAGATTGTTCATAATATATCATTGTTTTTAGCTCTATACATTCGGTGAGCAGGAAGTGCCTTCGTTGACAAGCCTTACAACCGACGTTATGCAAATTACTCATCACATCCACTATCAACGATTTTTCTCAATTAAAGAAATAGAAAATCAGCCAGAGGTAAGTAAAGATGAATATGAATTGTTATCGCAAATTTAGGTAATTGAAAAATTTAATAGAAATTGAATTACAACAAAACAGCAAATTCCACTAAAACCAAAAAAAGGAAATTCGGTAAAACTCGACAAAGAAATACCATATGATCCTAAATGCTGAGCAACCTCATCCCCTTACGAGGGTGTTATTAATGTCGGATCATATCGCTGCACCTGCCAAACAGCATATGAACTAGCTTTACCTGGGGCTTCAGCACCTGTTCGTCCTGCAAAGACCGAGGACTCATCGTGCCTCGGCCAAAAGTAGTAGCCAATGTGGAAACCATCGGTCACCTAGTGTCCATTGTTGACATATTTGCCGTCGTGGTATTCGTCACCGAATAGCCGGTACTGCTTTCCTTTTGAAAACTATGTTTTCGACGATACCATTATCGAATCAATTTTAGAAGCGAATTCATACTCCAAAGCCTTGATTATCCTCAGGCAACCATCGTGACTGTAATTGAAATACTTTAAATTCCATATGAGGATAACATGAGATTCGTGAATGAGGTTAGGTTAGGTGATTGAATGACGAATGACGTAGAATGACCTTGAGCGATGTGCAAATCGTATGATCTTGAATGACACTAAATTACTTCGAGAAATGAATAGGTAATATGACCTTGAGCGTGAAGTTTGACTTCGACGATCACCTCTATCCTTGATATATGACCTTGATATATGACCACATCAAATAACCTTGAATATATAGAAGGTGTTACCTTGAACCCCTTTTTTCATGATAATTTCTATGTAAGCTCGAAGTTTCATGCTTTCACATTCAGTTTGAATAACCTAAAGTATTCGATCAGGTGATGAGTATTTGTTGAGTTTCAAGGTGGTAGCAACAAGCAGTGAACGTTGTCATCATCGTCATAGAGGTGGACATATTTCATATTATTGAACTATTTTTTGGAAACGGATAATTTGAAACTTGACATTGGAAATACTATTTTTGCAATTTTTCAACAAAGGGAAGTTTTAGAACAGAAACTGAAATTGAAAAAACGTCTATTTTTTCTTCTCAATATGGTTAATCCATTCAAATAATTTTATTGGAAGAAAAAAAAGTAATACTTCTTTCAAATCATGGCTTCTAAAACGTGTCAATTCACAGAAAACATTCGCGAAGTTAATTTGCCCAAAGCCAAATTCAAACCAATCTTCCTGTTTGCTCTCACTGCTTGAACGGTTTTTGTTATACCAGCTATAGCACCAGCTCAATCATCTATCGATGATAAACCCCCCAGGCGGCCTTCGTATATTGCCGTGATGTCATAAATCTTTTTTTCAAGAGTACGCCTCTTCTGTATACGAGGTTTGGGTGATGACTCATACCCCATACCAAATCAACGCTTCTCTTTCATTATATTTGTTATCAGCCAAGCAGCCCCTTCCTCATCGATAGAAGCGTATATTGCTTTGAATCGACTCCAAGCAGTTTCTTCGAACTCTTGATCTGCTCTGTGTATGTCGGTAAGGTCATTTGATTTCTATGAATATGCAATATCGTGCCTTTCGCAAACGAAATCGATTTGATTGATATATGGATTACCTCTCGCTAACCTTTTCTAAAAAACTCATGCCTGGACCACGATACTAATAACCAGGTTAGTGTAATTCGAATGGGAAATTAATAATAAGGAAATTGTGATGCACTGTTTGGAACCTTTGGTGTAGTAATGAATATTACTGGAGATTTTTCCCAACACCAAATCATTATTTTTAATACTTTGACACGTGTTTCGATCACCAAGTGGACATCTTCAAGAGGAAAATTTAACTAAAGTTTAATTTTCACGGGTCTTTACTCCCACTATCAGTTCGTTGTCTGATTATCTAACGTTGAATTGTGGGAAGACGAATATATTGTTTGTTTGAAGGTGATTGAAAATGTTTCATGATAACTTTCACTAGATCGGACTTCCAATAACTAAAAAGGAAGAATTGAAAATTAAAGAAGAAGAATAGCTGAAAAAAAATTATATCAAGCAAAAAGCCTGAAATGAAATAATAGTGAAATAAAATACAAGTAAAAAATTCAACAAATTGCACAAAAATGAATAAAATAAGATAAAAAAGTTAAGAGATTCCAAGCCAAGTTAATTCACGACGTTTCGATTGTTAGTATCCACAATCGTCTTCGGGTGATGACTGGACCGATTCCTCCGTGTGCCGACTATTTATAGATCATTTGGGTACTTTCACTTATCTCTGCTTTCCTTTTTCCGCTCCACTGGTTTAGTGGAAGATGATCGTTTGACGGGTGTTGGCCATTTTTCGCTAGCTTGGCTGAATACATTGTTGGATAACATGTATGCGGCTTCTTTGAATTTCCCCCTAAACCAATATTCCTCTGTGTATGATCTCAGCTTGGGACCATTCGATGTTACGTTGATGAGTCCAAACGTGCTCTGCTTTTCCTGATTTGCTGCTTTCCCCTCGGCGTGTGTGTTTCTTGTGCTTGGAAATCCGAACTCACAGGATAAATGTAATTCTTCCAATCGCAGTTCTCGTTAAGTGGCCTGGTTTTCGTGAGGCTTCTACGGATATTGTTTCGGGATTTGAAGCAGGCTCTGATGTTGTACTTGGATCCAATTCTTCGTATCTTTTCCAATAATCCCCTGATGTAGGGAAGTGCAAGCACTGGTTGTGACGGCTTTTTTTCCTTTCGGGGCTCCTGCTGTCTTTTAGCCAAAGTGTGTTCCACCATCGCTTTGGAGTAGCCATTTCGTTGAAGATCATTTGTGATTATGCCAAGTTCCTCCTCGAGACCTTCCTGAAAAACATTACCAGCGTAAGACCTTCCATCACTTTTACAATGGAGAAGAAAGCCCACAACGAATTGCCATTCTTAGATATATTGGTGAAGAGGACCCACTCACATGGGATAGTATCTGAACCACGAATCCAACCACCATCAATCGACTAAAAGAGGAATCATCAAAACTCTATTAGAACGTGCTTTCAGACATTGTAATACGAAGGAAGGTCTCGAGAAGGAACTAGACATCATCATAAGTGATCTTCAACGAAATGGCTACTCCAAAGCGATGGTGGAGCAGACTTTAGCTAAAAGACAGCCCCCAAAGGAAGAAAATCCGTCACAACCAGTACTTGCACTTTTCAACATCAGATGATTATGGGAAAAGATACGAAGACTTGTATCCAAGTATAACATCGAACCCTGCTTCAGATCCGGAAACACTATCCGTAACAGCCTCACGAAAACTAGGCCACCAAACGAGAACTGCGATTCCAAAAATTTCATTTACCACATACTCTGTGAGTGCGGAAAATCCTATATCGGTGAAACTAAGAGGTCATTGAATGTTCTTATTTTCGATCACAAGAAACACACACAGCAAGAGGGAAACAGCAAATCAGGAATAGCAGAGCACGTTTGGACCCACCAACATAACATCGAATGATCATTTTTATTCGTCTTCAATTTTTAATTTTTTTTTTTAGTATTTTAGGGATTTCAAATCATTTTGTATAATATCAGACAATGGAAGTCTGAACTAGTGAAATTCAATACGAATATATTGATTTTTCTGCTGACTCATGCTCTGGGATTACGAGTTGTAAATGTTTGTCTTTATTCAAAATCTCTCTATGAACCCAAATATGAGTACTAACGTGAAATATCACCTCCAATCAAAGGGTTGAGATTTTACACTTTCGCCAATAATGCATTTCAAATAGCAGAATCATCAGATGCCAAACCCGATTCAATATTCATTTTCTATGATGTTATGTGTGAGAAACAGGATGTTATTACATTATAATTCAGCATGGAATGCCATAAAAATGTGGATTGCTTTTATCTGGCCAAGACATATTATCAAATCCCGAAGCAGCTAATCCGAGACAATTCAAATTTTATTATACTCATCAAACAGGATGATATGAATATCAACCATATTTTTCCGACCATGTGTCACCAGATGTGACATGCAGGCATATTCAAGATATATGTATGAAATGTGGGAATGATAATTGAAGCAACGGATGCAGTTCTGAAGAAATTCAATTATTTACATCAAGAATCGTCGCCTAGGTGATCAATCAGAACTCGAAAGAATATCTGAGCCAATTATAACACATTTGGAAGCAAAAACAGCCCATAACGAAGGTGCATCTCAAATAAATCGTATGATGCAGAAAAAAATAGTGCTGAAGCATTCCTCTCGAAATCTAAAATTAAAAGTGAGATGAAACTTTAATTTGAAGAATATAATTACGACCACAGGGGGGAACTATGTGGAAGGGGCTTTTTCGAAGAATCTTCAGGCCTCTTCAATGACAACTTCAGATTTAGAATTACCTAAAATAGCTGATAATGGGGAAGAGTAGAGTTTATCGCTAACACAATTGCCATTTATCAGGGCACTACAAAACTATACAGTGTGTAAAAGCGAAATGGAATAAATTAATTATTTCGGTCACGGTACATATTTTAACAAAATACCGGAGTACGTCAAATTTAAATTATAATTCGACATAATTCAACAGAAAAATGCTACCCCTTCCTTCAAACCCCGTCGAATGACAGGTACTACCCCCAGTTTTCCAAATGGGAAATATAGGGTTGTGATATATCATTTGAAAGCTGTCTCATTCTCTATTCAAAAATGTTATTGCTTTCAAGTTTATTGCAACAATTAAGATAAAATAAATTAAAATCATGTGGTTACCGAAATTCGATACAATACACTCAAAAACTAATATGCAATGCAAAACGTGAAGAAATGTAAAATACGAAAAAGAACTATGAATGTTAACGAAGTAGACTTTGAAAATGTTCACCACAAGCGTCTTGGCAACATCCTAATGTCAAATAAAACTGTCTTCTAACATTATTAAATATATCAGGCGTGACTAATGAGTGTACTTTGTCTCTTAACAGTCATGCTAATCGGCAAAATTATCGCTACTGGTCGACGGAAAATCCTGACTGGATGGGAGAACAACAATCGTAATAACCTCAAAACCATATCATTGGTCCCGTTTTCATTGAGGGCAACTTGAATGGCGATAATTATTTGACATTACTTCAATATGGTGCCATTCCAAGTTTAGCAAATTTGTATCCTGATCCAGGAAACCCTCAAGTTCCAGTGAATACAATATGTTTTCAGCAGGATGGAGCACCACCATATTACAAGTTTAATGTCTGGCAATACCTTGGTAAAACATTTTTCAATCAGTGATGGATAGGGAGGCGAGAATCGATTGAATGACCAACGCGATCACCTGATCTTTCATCATTAGATTTCTTTTTATGGGAATATGTAAAGAACAATGTGTGCAAAACTTAACCTTCAGATTTGAATAACTTAAAAGAACGAATAACGTTTGCGATTAGGTCTGTCACGTCTGATATGTTAAATAATGTTAGAAGACAGTTTAACTATAGATAGGATGTTGCCAAGACAATCGTGGTAAACATTTTGAACATCTACTTCGTTAACATCCATAGTTCTATATTTATTACGTTTTGCATTACATTTCAGTTTTTGAGTGTATTTTATCGATTTTCGATAACCACGTGATTTTAATTTATTTTATCTTAATTGTTGCAATAAACTTGAAAGCAATAACATTTTTGAATAAAGAATAAAGAGACCTTTCAAATGATGTATCACAAACATATACTTCCTATTTAAAAACTGGGGGTTGTACCTGTCATTCGAAGGGGGTTGAAGATAGGGGGGCATTTTTACGTTGAAGAATGTCAAAGTATGGTTTAAATTCGACGTGTTTCGGTTTTGTTTTTGATATGTACAATAAACGAAATAATGAATTTATTTCAATTGACTTATTCATGAAAGTACCACCAGAAAGTATCCTCGCTTGCGAAATTACTGCTTATGTGTAGAGTTACTTATTTTAAAATCGATTACTTCCTTCCTTTCCTTGGAAGATTCCCTCATCCTTATTTTTTGTATCAAGATGGAGTAGTAGAAAGCCAAAAACTTTCTTTCCCAAAAATTGATCAAATATATATGGCAATTTTTGAATGAGTACTAGTAAAAAAAATGTGAGCCAGCACTTGACGTCTGGCAGATGTGAATCATTATTAATAACATTTCATGATCACTATGATGATTGTTGAAGACTGAAATATTTAAAAAAATATATATGAAAAATGTTTAATGTGGGTTTAAATAGTAATTGCAATATATTACTGAAGATCTTGAATTTTAAATATCAATAATGAATGTTTTAATATAAATTCATCTATAGAAAATTAATTAATGAATAATTTTTCTGACATTCCTATTAACAACAAATGGAACAAATTCGTGCGCTACGCGTTATCACCTGATTTTGAATTATTTTTCATAATGAAATCAAAATTAATCAATGATTAATTTGAAAATATTATACCTATGCTATGGAAATTGTGTAAATTCTAATCTACCGAGAGAGTAGATTTTACATTTACTGACCCTTAAGACAGACCAAATATTTGCAGACTTAATGCAAAGATTAATACACACATCAATACACACTTTCACTTTCTGAATTATCACTGTCAGACATATTGCATTTTCAATTAAAAAAAATATTTATTCAGTAAAACACGTTTTGTATACTGTGTTGAAAACAACTGTATATACTACGAGTATGTATCCGAGCTCAGTATGGCAAACCAGTGAAAAGAGAATCGCACAGTCGCTTGCGCATAGCGACCCGTCGCTACGACAGCAATCAGTTTTACGTGCGGCTATAGATGTTTCACATCGGAAATTGTTACTGGTTTTTTCCATTTCGTGTTCGATCCGAACTTTACGGCTTATATGTATATTCACGAAGACTAATGAGGAAATGGTTGAACATGGGCTTCTCGAATATCTCTAATTTATCATTTGTGGTGATGGTCGCCACACTTTCAAGCCAATGGATTTGAGAAAGTTTAGGCTACAAAGGCTTATTCTATATTTGACCGTTGGCAGATATACGTGGAATGAATCGACTTTTAGATTACATCTTCTTTAAATGCACATGATCATAGTCTCTACCTAATGCAATACGCTGATTCAACTGCTGCCACTGCTGCAATCGCTGGCTGTTGAAGCACAATCTCATTTTTTCAGAAACAATAATCGTGGAGTGCATAACTTCATTTATGATTAATTTCATTAGTTCGGACTTCCATTAAATCCCTGAGAGAACTAATAAAAAGAAGAATTAAAAAAAAATAGTTGAAAATAACAATTATACTAAGTAAAAAAAACCTGAAATGAAATAACAGTGAAATAAAATATAAGTAAAAATAGAAAAATTGAACAAAAATTTAAATGAAAATAATTAAGTGAAAAATGGTCAACTTCCGCCAGTCATCTCCTGCTAAAGCGAATAAAGGAAAACGGAGATAAGTGAAAGTACTCGTATGACCCATTATTATCTCTCGGAGAAATAAGTCCAATCATCACCCGAAGACGATTGTGGATACTAACAATCGAAATGTGACGTAATTTGGCTTGGAATTTCCTAATTTTTCATTTGATTTTAATGTTTCTTCAATTGTTCTATTTTCACTTTTATTTCATTTCACTGTTATTTTATTTTAGGGTTTTTTTTGCTTAATGTAATTGATCAGCTATTCTTTTTTAATTCTTCTTTTTAATAGTTCTTTCAGGAATTTCAAATCATTTTATAAAACATCAGGCAATGGAAGTCCGAACTAATGAAATTCATCATCAAACATTGTCAATCACCTTAAAACGATTCATTAATGATTATCATCTGCTCGGCCTTAGGAATTGATAAATACTGAATTACAATTCCATCAGCTCCAGCTTTATAGGTACTGATTTTTCTCACAGATGAAATCGATCATCGCTCACCATCGTTTTTGCTCCATTGTTTAAATGCTTATCGAGGATTTTTTTTTCAAATCAGATTGCATTGATTTGATATTCTATTCCATATGCTCAGACTTTCTTACAAATTTCACTAATTTCAATCCAAGCATAATGAGATCTTCTCTGACTGATCCGGAATGTTTTTCTACTCCGTTTTTATAATACACTAATGACGGTCATCGATGTTGTAAATCAACATATGCGAAATTATGATTATTATAGCTTCATCAATTCCAATTTAAGTATTATTTTTTAACCATTGAAATTTATCAGATTACCATTATCATCCAATATGCGTAGGGTGATATTGTAGGGGTACTGACGACCGTCAAGTTGGATAGGTATAGAAATAATATTTTGTGGCTCCTTGGTGAGTTTGTAACAAGTTCTGCATCAATATCAAATTCAAAGCCATTTGAATATACTCCATCTGTAACATTACAATTCACACGAATAATTCTCACTTTATTGATATTCGCGGGCAATATTGATTCATGAGTTTCATCGATGCTGAATACATTAGCTTCAAATCCTAAGTTGAAGTTTCGTTGGGAAGAGGTTTCATAATATTGTGGTGGACTGGAAATGCATTGTCAGCAACAAAAACATAAGGCATATTTACATCGCTATCAGAAAGTAGTTCAGGTTGCGGTAAATATAAGGAATTTGTCTGAAGTTTTTCAAATAAAACACAATCTCTGAATACACCACCGTCACTGATTTTACCCTTGCTGCCTATATCGCAAAACATAAAACAAAAATTAAGGCCATCAACACAATTTTAAACGAATGCTTATAATTGAAATAATGAGACCCACTGTATGTATCTCTAAAATCAGATTATCAGATTCCTTTTGTAGCACTTCATTTTCATTCTCAGGTAACTTAATCATATCTTTCAATACAGATATGAGAGCAGTGCAACATTCCCTTACAATATTGGAAATCACTTTGTGAGACATCTTGAACAAATAATGTAAGCTACTATTACTATCTCCTGTAGCTAGATATCGTAAAGTAACTGCTAGTCGAGTTTTGGAAAGTATAGTTATACGAAATTTAGTTTTTTGTTTTTCTATCAAAGGTCGAACTCTGCTTAAAATTAATTCGAAATCAGTTGCTGATATTCCAACGAATCCCTCGAACTGGTTGCTTGGTTCAGCTAGTAGCTCGGAGAATATTTCCTCCATACTGTTCCTGCAAAATATGAAAAAAGTTGAAGAAATATTTGTATTATTTCAAAAGTACACTTTGATGTATGGTATGAATGATAGATAAATAGACAGGAGAAAAAAATCAAACATATTTATGCTTTACATATGTCTGCCTGTCCATGGTATGTTTGCATTTAACTGACAACAACATAAAAAGAACATATCAGCATAGACAGTTTAACATGGTAATACTGGTCATTCTAATATTATAAACTTCAAGCTAATAAACATAGAAAGACTTATAGTGTACGATTATTGTGCATTTGCATCATTCACCATCTTCTTTTTCTTTGTTTCCATTTGATGATTCAATAAATTCAAATAATAAAAATTTACATTCAACGTCCATTTTCCAAGTAAAATTAACGCCGTTTTTATCGCCAATCATGGGCATTCACGTTGACCGTATTAAGTATAGCCACCCACTTTAGCGCGTTAAAAATTATCGCGATAATAATCGCGATAATGGGCATTGACGTTAGCCGCTAGTGTGGTCCCAATTTCAAATAGTGAAGTTCGAGTTTGTACTCAGTTGAACCTAAAACGATGAGCAGCCACAGTCCTTC
>WOGJ01239494.1:0-13369 GCA_015342185.1 Leptinotarsa juncta
AAATGGACCCTGCGAGGTCAAATCATTGTCAGAACTAATTTAGAATTCGTGTAGTAACAACTTAGATTCTGTTCCATTTCATTGTAGTTTTTGTAACTATATTTTTGAAAGTCTGTAATTGAAAATAAAGTGTTTTTAAAAAGTCGTATTCAAAAGAGTGAATATAACATATAGTTATTGTGATTCTTATATAATCAGAAACGATTATTGAATAACGAAGTTAGTTAGCTCCCTAACTATATTATTAAAGAGGAGCTATTGGAAGGTAGGTTGCATTATATCATTCACTTGAACTATATTCAACTTTGATTGCTAGTTATTGTTAATGCATTTTTTTCATGAAAATACTTACTGAATCATTTTTCTCTTGTTAGTCTCTAACCAAACAAAAACATTTTCTGAAAATAATGATTAGATGGTTAGAGCTCACAGTAAGTAACGTTGGTACTTTGGATTATCATCTCTGTCTGGTCCAATGGCATAAATTTTAAGAAGCTGAACGCACACAGTAAACAGTTCAGTAATTATATATACCTTGAGGAACGCTTCAAAAAATCAATCATATTATTTCTCATCTCATACCTTTATATTTTCATTGGGTAGAACAATAACCGATTTTGTAACCCATTTTTTTAAGGGAAGCCTGTGAATTATTGTAAGTTTCACTGGAAATCGCAAACATGTATCTAACTATCTCCAACTGACCTATCAACGACGTTCGAATACATAATTCTAAATATAGATTCATTAAAAGTTTTCTAACTACTGGCAGGTGATTCACGCTTACGGTAATTTGAAGTAACTTGTGCTAGCTATTGTCAAGAGAGAGACTGTTCTAATTAGAACTCGAGATCCAACTGGTTTCAAATACATCTGCGTGTTTCAACAAATTACTCATTGTTTACTAAACTTTTGTATAAAATATTCAACAGAAATTCAAAGGCACAACTTTTGCTCGTTGTCAACTCTTCTTTTGAAAACCGGTGACTATCCGTTATCCTGGAAAATTACAAAAAGTAATCCTTGTTGTGTTATCTGGCGATTCAGCTGAAATTTCTGTATTCTACAAATTTCATTACACTCGGAAAAATGTTTTCAGTTTTTGGCTTCTCTTTTTCGATAAGGACGTGGATATATGGAAACAGGAGTGATTTGACTAACAGAAAAAATTTAGAGAAATATTATATTATCTTCAGATATTTCTTTCATGTCCATATTTGAAAACTACTACACTGTTAAAAAAATTTGGTGTATTTTCATTTCTATCTCTTCAAAAAAATATTTATTCATCGATTTCTATTTTATCCCCTTCAAAATAGTGCCCCTCAGATTCTGTTTTTATCTCCTCAATCGTCGCAAAACGCCATCTTTCCATGAACTTCCTCAATCTTGGAAACAAGAAAAAGTCGCAAGGAGACAAATCTGGTGAATACTGTGGCTGAGGTATGATCAAAGTGTTTTTTTGCCAAAAAAATCACGAACAAGCAATAACGAGTGAGCAGATGCTTTATCGTGTTGCAAGAGCCATGAATTGTTTTTCCACGATACTGAACGTTTCCTTCGTATTGCTTCTCATAAGAGGCACATAACTTGCAAATTATATTCATTATTATATTATAATTTTCATTATTCATCTAGAAAACGTTCTGTCTTCGATACGTAATATGATTGAAGTGAATAGGAATTCTGTGAAATGCCTTTGGATACCTAGCCTTATTGGTAAACGGTAACAAAAAATCTGACAAGGCAAGAACACTGAAATAGGATTGAATCCAAACTTAGATCTATGAAAGAGGGTATTATTACCAGATTAACAATAGATTATACTGATATGACTACTTTTCACCTATTGATGGATAAACACAAACCAGCTGGTACAATGTGCGTTATATCAGATACTGTGAAACATATTTTGGTAAAATGTGAACTTCATTAGAATATACTCGAAAGTTACAGCATTCAAGATTTTCAGTAGCTTTAAATAGTAATATAGAAAAACTGAGAAGTTTGACTATCCAACATACATTGGACTAATGAACTATGAATGAACAAATGTGCTTTTAACAAAACTACCATCGTCATATATGTAAAGTAAGGCAATCTTTTACATTGGTTCATTGTAATCTCAGCAGACAGCAGCTTCAATTGAACCATAAATCGAAGAAAATATCAACTATGATCGACTAGAATAAAAGCGAATCTGAAGACGAGAAATATATCTCCGAATCTGCAAAGCATGGGGCAACAGCAGTTTCTCATCACTACTAGAGTTCGACATGATTGGCCGAAAGTCTCACGATATGATGGAATTGTTGGAGGTTGATAGATAAGCCTTAGTGTTGACTGATGACAAAGCCTAAAAAATACTATGGTACTGCATTATCTGGTCGTACTGATATTACAAGTCACTGAGTACTGGAATAACTACACAATAGTCGAGCAACGTTCGTTTGACAAAATGATAGACTGTTAGTTCACGGTATAACAGATTTCACCAGATTTTTTGGCACTGTCCATGTAGCAAAAAACTTCAGGAATTAAATGAAATTGAAGTTAAACTGATGTTTCATTCGCTCCCCTCTAAAACCGATCAAAATATGCATACCGAATTCATGGAGGCTAAAATGTCCATGAATTCACGATATAATACCTCCAGATAACTAGCGTTCGGATCAAGAAGCAACTGTAAGGAGTCGTAGATAACAAGTTCATCTCGTAAGAGATGATTTATTTTCAAAAAGACAAAAAAATGCATTTACCAAAAACTACACAAAATATGAAAGGACCTCTATTTGGTTACCAACAAAATAATGAATTGGTTCATCGTATCTAATTAACGTTGAAATGGTATAACGGTATAACAAAACCATCAACTAGTAATTTTATCCACGTTTGTTTCACAAAATCACAGACTGTTCGTTCACGGGAAAACAGATTTCAACAGATTTTTTTGCACTGTCTATTTAGCAAGAAACTTCAGGAAGCAAACAAAATTGAAGTTAAACTACTGTTTCATTTGCTCCCCTCCAAAACCGATCAAAATTTGCATACCGAGTTCGTGGAGGCTAAAATGCCCATGAATTCACGAGATAATGCCTCCAGATAACTAGCGTCCGGATCAAAAAGCAATGGAAAGAAGTCTTAGACAAAGTACATCTCGGAAGAGATGCTCTATTTTTATAGAGAAGAAAAAATGAATATACCAAAAACTACACAAACTATGAAAGGGTCATTACTTGGTTACCAACAAGATAATGAATTGGTTCATCGCATCTAATTAACGTTCATTCAGAAATACTATAATAATATCAATTTATACATCTGCTCGTGTCAGAATTAAGCTGACGATTCCTTATTAATTTTGAAACATTGAAACAGGTCAATATTTCGAATTCAAATTTGAAAATTCCATTTTATATTACGTACATACCTCCTTTTGAAATGATTTCTATCAGATTTTCGGTATATGGATTTTTTCTTAGACGTAAGTTTGGTATATGAAATGAAGTGGTGGTAAAATAATTCTAATCTCTGATACACTGCTTTCTTGATTAAAAATGTTCTGCTATGATCAGAGGCACTAGTTCGAAACTTGTTTGTAGATGAACACTCAACTGATTTTAGAGGTTCTCTTGATCGAACAAGAAGCATATGTAAATATTTTCTATGCTATGCACAAATGTCTGCCCAAAATAGATCGATGTCTGTCGCGGTATCAGCAAGTTGGTTTCCGGAAGGAATTTGCTAGGTCCTACTGTTTAGGAACGATGATGGAAAAGATGAATGTTTTCAATTCCAATTCGTTATATTCATTTTCTATAATTTTTGTTTTGAAGAATGGAAGGGGACTCCTTTCCAAAAGACACTTGCGAAGAAAATCTTGCTATATAAAATAATTTTTTACATCACTCATCACATTTGATACATAAAATTCATGAATACTTTCCAGGATTTTATATTACGCTGTAACTTTTCAATTTGCCCTTCATACACAAGAATCTCTGTTTATATATATTTAATAATATTCTAGATTGTGTAGGATTATTATTCCAGGGGCTTAGATCTGGTTACTTTGCAACTGAATCAGTTTCAATTTGAATGGTTCATCTGTTAGAATTGAGTATATTGATATTCAAGACTTGAGCTATATTCATGAGTTGAATAAGTAAATTAATAGTTATGATCATTATTCTATGATTCATTTGAAAAATTCACAAGCTAAACAATATTTTTCTACTTGTATTTTTGGTAGGTTTTCATTTTTGGAAATCTCATTATATTTGGACTTTTCATTGTTTTGAACAATGAAAAAACATTTGGTTCAGTGATTTATTGAGAAGTTCAATAATTGCTGTTCCACCAAGAGGCTTATGAGTGAGAGGTTCATCCAGGAAATCGATGATTATCCAATTTGCCATCTTTATGTGCTCATCCTCACCAAATTATTAATGATACCAGTTGGGAAGAGAACTTATTCCACGCTTGGGGCTACTAAAATCCCAACACCGACCCTGACTCAGACAGATTATACGACTCGCTCCAATTTGAAACTAGGATAAGCTGTAATCCCGAAAATTAGTTTGGATTAGATCAATCATTCAGCTAGTGTTTGATTCAAGGAGCCACGAGCGACCCTGACAATACAACGAGGGGTTGTTTACATCCTACCTCCTTATAAATTCTCTTTCAGAAATGCGCTCCATCAATGTAACATCACACATCACCTGAGGGGTTTCATCAGATGAGAGACTGGTAGTTTATGATGAATATTCATGTCTTTATTTCGTTATCTGAGACAATGTAGTCTGCAGGGTACTAATTAATCAATTATACATGAGTAGTTTCAAGTGAGCATTGTACTGGGAGTATTTTATAAAGTGAATGATGAGGCGACTCAGATTGAAATTATTTCAAAGTGATTTTAATCGGACTTTCTGTATTTTTTAGACCAGAATTGCCATGCAGTTTCAGGTTCATATTCCAATCGTTAGTATTACATTAGGTGAAAGTATATACAGTTTAATTAATGGATGTAGCGGTTACTTCGTGGTGGGACATCATCATGAAAAATGAGAAATAAAAAATCCACTTTTTTGTATTTGTACCTATCGTTACTGCAGTTTCGTCCTGTAAGGACATTTTCGAACGAATATAATAAACTAAAATGATCAACAATGTTAACCCTTATATATTTGTACACCATTGTAGGTAAGATCGACAGTCATTAACTGAATCGGGTACCTGAATTTTGTTTATCTGTGACAATGTGGGTACACTTATCTGCAAACCGCCGAGTAGTCGATTTGGTTACTTAGTAGGTACCTAAGATACGCGATGATTATGCTAATGAATGACCAAATAATTGAGTTTCCAACCCTTGCTTGCAAAGTGCAAAATTTTCATATCGCTTAGATTCGGAAACTTGTGATTCCATTCTGAGGAGTGGTTTGAAAATGTCTAGTCATTTTTACCTAGTCTGAAGGATCTTTCATGTTTAGCATACCGTTTTGAGGAATTTCGGCTACATTGTTCAATATAAACACTATTACACTCTGGACACTTGAGTTTATTAACTTATGAATTCCTCAGGAAAAACAATGTGAAAGTGGCATTTAGATCACACGCCAGATTGTCTTATTTCCTTCTTCATGCCAAAGATAAAGAGAACGAAATGAAGAAATCTAGAGTTAATGAGCTTAAATGTCCGGAGTGTAATAGAGTTTATGTGGAACTATGTGGTCTAAATTCCTCAAAACGGTATTCTGAATATGCAAGTTCCTTCAGACTAGGTAAAAATGATTCGACATTTTCAAATCATTTCTGGAATGCAACCACAAGTTTTCGAATCTAAATGATACGGAAATTTCACCCTATACAAGGAAGGGTTGGAAACTCAATTACTTGGAGTCCATAGCGTACCCACATTGTCTCAAGTTAAACAAAATTCAGGTACTTAGTTGTGTTAAGGACCATGATGGGCCAAGAGCCCGAAACACGTGTCTATGGTTTGCCACTTTGTTGAGTGCTATGTCCGATAAAAACTTCTTTATCTATATCAAGACACTCGATAATCTTCTTATTTGTATCATTTCCTGGACCCGGATGTCACGCAGGTAGCTATAGCTGCATCCGTGGTGATTTTGATAGTTTTCTCGTAAACACGAGGTCTATTAACTTAAACCACAAATGTGCGGCTGGCTCCTGCTGGTGGCTCCGTGCATTTGTTATTCTATCTTTTGGTAACCTTACACTTGGCTGCACCATATTGATGATGGGCCAAGAGCCCGAAACACGAGTCTATGGTTTGCCACTTTGTTGAGTGGTATATATATATACCGCTACAAAATCTAGATCTTACTTCAGCGCTACCAAAAGGTCAGCCTAATTTTTGTAAATTTATCGAGTTCTTCAATGACATTGTCTTTGTTCGCCCTAATGTGGATGTGATGATCACCAAAATCATGCTAAACTTTTTCTTATGAGGTTTTCTTGAATTGCATGGGTGTATGCGAATGAGCCACATGCCACAGAGGTCCTCAAAGCCAACATAACTCATTCAATCGGTCAAATTCAGTTTGATTCATGCGTCAGAGTCATGGAAAGTTGGACGTTTCGAATGTGCTCCATCTAGAGCCGTGACGAACATTTGAACGATGTTAAATTCCACAAATTATGGCATCAATGGACCTTTCAAACGAATGAAAAATTTCGATATCTCACACTCACACTTTGTTTCATTCAAATTTAAAGATAGTAAGCCCTTAATGAAAGACTATAGAATATTCGAAACAGAAATATCGATTTCTCCAGTAATTATTGATATTTCGAGAAGAAACTGATACTTGAACATCAGGAGTTAAATTAGTATTAATTTTAATAGCTATGGAAAATTGAAATACCAGAGGGCTGTTATTTTTTCAGGAAATAATAGTTCACTGTAATATCGAACAAGTACAGCTCAGAAAATACCTTCGAACGCTGTTTTTACTGTCGTTTGTCCTACTAACTTTTTTTTACTTGATTACTTGACCAGTATTCTCACTAGCTCATAGAACTCTGGAGTAAGTAGACAGAAGACTTCCATAGAAGAGACTTCAGTAGGCATTTCGTAGAGTTCAATGAATAAGGGACCGAAAACTCTTTCGCGATCTTAATAGAATGACCGGAAAGAATTTTGTCATGATATATATACATTATACATTACTTGACCAGTATCTTCATAACTTGTGATGCACTGTTTGGAACCTTTGGTGTAGTAATGAATATTACTGGAGTTTTTTCCCAACATCATACCTCGGCATGTGTTTCGATCACCAAGTGACCATCTTCAAGAAGAAGATGTAAATTATACTTTTTTCTTACAAAAACTTATTTAATTTCTCAGAAGGCATAACCTTCTGAGATGAATTGATGAAACCGTTAGCCATTAAATATAATATCTCTTTCATTTCTAGGACCATCTTTGGGAATACGACATGTCCAGGCTATGCTCATGTTTCTACTTCTAACAATAGGAGTTGGAATGAGGGTGCACTTATCGGTTGCAATAGTTGCAATGACAGACAATACTACCAGTTCAAATCCTGATGTACCGGTAAGAAATGACATATTTTCATAATAATTATACTATCGTTTGCCATTAAAATAGGCTTGACTCCAATAAAACAAAATGGACAGATCATGCTTCAAAATAACTGATCAATAACAATAACATAATAAATTAAAAACGTTCTAGTGAGTCTCTGAATACTACGGTGAGTTGTAGTGAAAGCGGTATATTTTTAGGAGAGATTGGATTTCGAAAAAGAATATTTTGCCTTTCTACTTCCCTTGCTTTATCCAAAAAATGTGGGCAACTTCCATAGAAAGAAATGAAGCAAATAATTTCAAAATGAATCCTTCATGAACCTATGTAGATCATGCTGAGAAGTTACTTTCAAATACATCCTGAAAGAAAAATTTCTATCGGAACAACTCCTCTCATATAAACATTGAATTGCACGAAAAAAACGAATACTATCGAAACAACTACTTTTTCATTAATTTTGAAATATATGAGAACACTTTCTCCTATTAAGTTAGTACTTCAAAAATTCATTATGGAATTGAATCAAATATCATTCGCAGAAATTCTACACAATATTGTATATGGAAGAAACAAAATTTCACTCACATGGAACAGTCTCATCCTAAATGGTAGGCATAGATTTCGGAATAAAACACTTGTCTCATTTCTTCTTTAGCACCAATCTGGATAATATTATACTCAATTTATTCATAACACTACGTTTTTATGTCACTAACGAGTTAATTCTATTCATGTCACGATGACAGTACGTAATAACATTCATACTCTCAGTTGATTAGATCCCACCAATAGAAATTTCATTCAAATTGAGAGGGGTGTATTTTTAGGAGGGAATAGTTGTTTTCGGAAGAAACGTTTCGGATTTTCAGCTCTCTATCTTCATACAAAAATGTGTGAAAACTTCCGATGGAACAAAGAAAGCAATCAATTTCAAAATAAACTCTCTACAATAATGTATAAATCATGCAAAGGAGTATGAAACCAAATATTTGTTTCTGAAAAACTAATCTTTCTATGGCGGGGATGATATCAAATAAGCGTATGTATTCCGAAACATCAATAACCGCCATTGATGATGACAGTTAGTGAAATTTCATAACGGATTATAACAGATACCATTTTGTTGAATGCTTGATATCCATGTACTTTCAATGTTTATTTTCCACCCTCTCAATGAGCTTTATCTCACACAAATATGATTTTGCCATTTATCATTTGTGAAATTATTAAATAACAATAAAAATTAATTGGCACTCCGGGGCGACTTCATTGATTCCAGTGGCGCATTTGCTTTTTTAGTTGCAGGAAAACTCGGAAAAACCTATAGCACCACATCATCTGAAGATCTTGATTTGCCAATGTCCTCTCTCTATTAAAACCAAATGTAGGGTGTCTTCAGAGGCTTCAATAAATTCAATACATCGCCAGAACACTTCGTGGCACGACTATCGTTTAGTCTTTGATCAAGGCGTAATAATGACCAAATTCAACGCTAGAACCACAGTGAACAATGACTGCATGAATATTATAATAGTGGTCTGCTAGATTGAAGTGTTCATCTATTTCGAACCTTCGAAAGAGTTTGGTGCTTCCATCAGAACGATCTGAAGGTGTTTATAAATAAATACACTGATATTTTTAGAGAAAAATTATAGTATCATGTTACTTATGTTACATTTATACAAAGATACAAAATGAATTATTCTTATCTGCCGTATTTCATCCAGGTATTGCAGTTTTTACACTATTTCACAATCACTTTTGTTACACTCAAAGTATTGTCTTTAACTTTTGAATACACTGACCCGTTAGTAAGTGGAAATCAGTAACACTCTTCATAATAACCACAAATTTCCAAAATATAGACTTTACTTCCAATACGTTTTTCACTATACAACTATTTCTTCGGTTGGACTGGTGAGGAAACTGGGACATGAGCTGAATATATTTATAAAATACAAGTATATGTACACTTTATTCTAATTCATATTGCAGACTTATGACTGGACCAACAAGAGTGTGATATTGTCCTCGTTTTACTGGGGTTACATCTTGCTGCAGCTCTGGGCGAGCGAACTTGGAAGAAATTATGGCACCAAAAAATTTCTCATTGGCTCAATGTTCATCAATTCGACTGCTTCGATGTTGGTCCCAGTTCTGGCAGAACAACTAGGATCCTATGGGGTTATGGGATGTAGAGCAGTCCAAGGATTATCTCAAGGATTCTTCTACCCTTCGATGTACAATATTCTGGGTAGATGGAGTCCAAAGGAAGAAAGATCGACTTTGGGATCTTTAGCATTGAGTGGTAAGTCGAGTGTAATTTGGGATAATTTTGGGACATGTTGCATGAAATTACTTTGCTTCAAACTCTCATTTCGAATATATCGAAAAGTATATTCCAATTTCATTCGAGATTACATTAATTTCAGATATGAATAACAGCAGCTGTAGAAATCAAGGTACTCTCAGTGACTTCTATCAATAAATCATTTATCAAATTAGATCTTCAAAAATTTCAAGCAAAAGATAGGATTGTAATAATAGAAAAATTGCAACTATGTTTATATCTCTAGTGTTATTCTTCTTGAAAGTGTATTGTAGTTATTTCTATCATCGTTCAATCAATACTATGTTTTCTACTTCTTTGGAATCGCCAACTCGACTATTCCTTTCAAGTCTTCGGAGAACACTGTGACTATTACGTTTTTCTCCCATCTTTTTCCTGACACTCATTTCAACAATCTTGTCTGTGTACCAGTTTGTACAGGTACCTTGATGACATTCATATCATATTCATCTGGACATCATTTCAGATGTACCTTAATGGTGTAGTGGTTCACTATGATGAGCTATCTGTCCCTTTATTGTATCGCCTGCAACTAAGGTCTCCGTGAATTTTATCAAGACTGTAAATAAAGTCAAATTTCAATTGGTCCCTATATCGCTCTATTAATTCCAAAAATCTTCTGATAGTGGTATTTTATCTAAAAAATTAAATGGAATAGCAAAAGTTTTTTCGATATTTAAAACTGGCAAGCAATTATAGGCCAATTACTGTTTTATCGTTGTTCTGAGGAATATTGAAGAAATTCGTGAATTTTAGGTTGATCAGGATTTTGGAGAAAAATATTTATTATTCAGTGTTCAGAACTGATTTCAACAAAAGTGGGATTTCGGAATTGAATACTTTGGAAATTATCAACAGAAAATAGATGATAACGAAAAAATGCTACTTTAAATTATAATATTTAGGTTAATACTTCATTCGACTATGGTATCAGAAAAAGTTTTGAAATGATCTCAAAATTATCAAAATATCGGAAAATATTATCTGAAAATAGAGGGTAGTAAAAGCTTTGTACAATGTATAACCGGCTGTGTGACCCAAAAATCTATATTAGACCCAACACTTTTTCAAATTTATATAAACCCTATATCAAACGTAAAACTGACTGGACAAGTCAAACTGCATGTCTATAATCAAACCTGAAGTTAAAATGTTAATATCATAGGTGAATATGTTCAAAATGATTTGACTTTAATATTAATATGGTTTTAGTCATATAACTAGACATTGGGTGTTGATAAATCATTTTGTGTATACTTCTGAAACAGAAAATCGATAATACTAACGTTTTACAATTTTCTGATGAGAAAATTATGTCAATATACGAGGTCTGTTCAAAAACTAAGGTGATGTTCAAATTTCGCTGGTTACTTACATTCAATTAGCGACTTCCTCATTTTTTTATGTTCGAACATATGTTCACAATTTCAGCTGTTTCGCATGTTCAGTTTGTTGGTAAGAGGTATATAAATTAGAGGTGTTCTTTGTGTTCAAAGAATTTGCATCCAATTTTGGGAAAAAATTTGAATTGAGTACCTAAAAACATTTAGTGATTGTACTCTGAGTGGGAAAAATGTTTACAAGTGGTACAATCTTCTCACATAGAAGTTTCGGAGGATGTTGGCATATCGGTTGGCTTATGTAATGAATTTGCTTTGAAAATTTCGGGCATAAAGCCTGTGGCAGCGAAGTTCTTTCCATAATTGTTGAATTTTGGCCAAAATAATAGTGGCATGGGCCGCGCAAAGTAATTGTTGAATGACGTGAACGGCGATCCAGATTTGCTTGAAAGGGTCATAACTAGTAACGAATTATGAGTATATGGTAATGACATCGTCCCACTGGAAATGCCCAGGAGAGAAAAGTGAAAAGCACGCTGAGTTCGCTCAAATGTCAAGGTTTCAAATATTGCCTTCGAGTATTGCACACTTGTTAATGCTTGTTCGTAATTTTTGGCCAAAAACAACAACGTAATCATGCGTCAGCCATCATATTAACCAGATTCTGGCCATCTGCGACTTTTTCCAACTCCCAAGATTGAAGAGACCCATGAAAAAGCAGCGTTTTTGCGGGGATTGAGGAGATCAAATTCGAATCGTTGACAGAACTCAAGGACATACCAAAAATTGCATAACAATACTGCTTCGAGGTTTTTTTTGTAAGACAATCCACAAGCAGTACAGGAAATCCTTGAGGCGCTATTAGAGCGGTGCCTGTTCGAAAGTAGTGATTCACATTGGATTTGAATCACTGGAGATTAAAATCCATTGGGAAAAACGGTCTTGGCAAGTTTATTCTATGTAAACGCAGTTATCCAGATGAAAGAATTATTAAACATTAAAGTTTGAGGTGTACTGAGTTGAACCTCAAAACGATAAGCAGCCAAGATTGCAAAAAATGCTGGCACAAGAGTATTATATCTGAGAAGTACTACTTTGAAGTGGACAAAATAGGAATTAATAAGTAAATTAATATTTTTTAATTAAAATTAATTTTTTTGAACAGACTTAATGAATTTTTGATTCGAAAAGTAAATGTTCAGATAATAGAGGACAGAATTATTTCCCTGCTGTGTATTTGGCACCAAATACAACCCACTCGTTACTTGATGAAAGTTTGAAACACTATCAATGATAATTTTGATGCACTATTTGGAACCTTTGGTGTAGTTAGTGTGATCTTCCCCTTGAAGATGATCACTTGGTGATGGAAACACGTGTCGAGGTGTTAAAATAATGGTTTGGAAAAAACTCCACTAATATTCACCATCCATGATGATAATTTTCACATTATGGACTTTATTAAAGTTTCCTTTCACTTCATCAGTTGAACTCTCAGTCCAAATGGTGGAATTAGTATGTAGCAAAATGCGCCTTAAATAAAATTCACGGTGAGAAAATTGCATGATTATCATTATGGATGGCAAAATTATGTTGTTTGCCAAATTAATTTTCGTTGACTGCTTATGGTATGACCAATAGTTCAAGAACCTCCCAGAACTGATAGGTTTGCGATACTAATCTATGCGTAGAGTATTATCTAGTGTTCTGATAACTTTTGTATCAAGGAAGGGAACCCATTGTTCGTTATTCTCAGTTTCAATGGTAAACTGTATGTGACATCTTCAACAGTTATGACCCTCACATACAGTTCTCAACTCAACAATATATATATATATATATATCATATATATATCATTTCATGTTTGGTTTTTGAAATTCGGTTACGGCGTTGTTGAGTTATTGCTTAAAATGTAAAGTTTTGAGAACGACTATTATTCTTAAAAATATCTCATACAATTATTCTCTCTACATCAGATCACATGAAAATTTGTCAAAATTTTGGGTGTTCGAAGTAATGGTTTCAATTTTGAGACGTGGAATTCAGTCAGGAATCATTTTGAATATAAGACAATTGCGAAATTGAAAGAG
>WOGJ01239529.1:0-18908 GCA_015342185.1 Leptinotarsa juncta
AGTTTGCATTATAACACTCTCGTTGAGTTGTGATGGTCAAACTCTTAGTTCTTAGTTATAGTCTTAGCAATTGTGTTGCATAAACCCGCTTTTATAAAAAAATCATAAGTATATTTTTTCAGCAATCTTATTCCTAACGATCAACTCGACTTTGTTCTCTCCTCATCGTACAACCAGTCTGATGAGATTTTTCCCGATACCGTCGACGTTTATCTCCAACCCGAATCGCAGGGAATCCACACCTGGAGGAGGTTACGGAACACTAGGGATTTGACTCCTGATCGTGAAGAACAAGCTGCTTCCCAAAACGTGGTTACCGATGGCGAATCGAGTCCAACGGAGAAGAAGAAAAAATCTGTTATACCCTACAGATATAATTTTGTAAGTCTCTTTTCGTTTTCTTTATTGATTGCCATTTCTTCACTCTATCTAATGCATATTTTTAGATTGACAATACTGACTGGGGTTTGGAGGGTTTAGTGGGTGAGAGTATTAAGGCTGCTCATGTGCTGTTTTAATATTTTCACTATTCCTACAGCTTTTGAATTTT
Organism: Leptinotarsa juncta; assembly: GCA_015342185.1. Classification (NCBI taxonomy): domain Eukaryota; kingdom Metazoa; phylum Arthropoda; class Insecta; order Coleoptera; family Chrysomelidae; genus Leptinotarsa; species Leptinotarsa juncta. The sequence goes on from WOGJ01239529.1 coordinate 551, forward strand.
TGACTGTATACGTTTCACTCGAAATAAGGATCGTCGTGTCTTTCATTGTCAACTCCCAAGATTCAAAATAAAACACTTTCTACAGAATTGCGTTTTCAAAATGACTTCAGTACAGAAAACCGCACTTAATTTGTCGCGGTTAAATTCCCATTTCAAGGTTCTTATACAATCAATTGTAATAAGTTAAACGAAATCGAAACAATAAAGAAAATTTGTAACTTATGAATATTCATGATAGGCATTCATGAAAACCAGCGTATAATTTTGTTATGAATGTTTCTTATCGACTAGGATTCGTTATCGACAGGTATACCTACACAAATCACAAGTGGTGTTATTACAGGTGTTGTTCATGACGAATACTTTCAAGAACGAGGTTTTATAAAACGAGAACGAGAATGTTTCCTACTTGTTCACCAAACTCAAACAATTGTTCATGCAGTTACAGTTTCGTATGAATGTATCATCTTTCCCACCAACCGATTTCCTAGAGTCTTTGAAGTCCACTAGATACTTGTTGGGACAACAAGAGGATTGTTCCGAATTCTTGGGGTTCTTGTTGAATACTCTTCGTGAGCAAAAAAATAGCAGAATCAATACCCCTGACCGCTCTGGACTGAATGCTTCTGTACAGTCTATCCAGTCTTGTGCTTGTAGACCTTTTGCTGGAAAAATCCTCACTTGTTTACTTTGTTATACATTTTCAAGAGGTAGCAAAAATGTATGTGATTTTCTGCATTTCAACTAGCATTTCCTGATATGACTGATAACCAGTTCGTGCAAAGCTTATTGTTAAATCATCTGAAATCAACTGTATTGCTAAACATGTGCGAAACTAACTGACAATTATAAGAAAACAAGTATAGCGGTGGCACCAGTCAATCTAATAATAACATTGATGATCTTCAAACATGATTCAACCTCAATCCAGCAGACCTCTATTATAGCCTTCATGCAGTCATTGTTCACTGTGGCGTTAAATCTGGTCATTGATCAAAGACGAAACGGATTGTTCTGGGGATGTCTTTAATTTATTGGAGCCTCTAGAGACACCCTACATTTTGTTTCATGAAAGAGAGGACATTGGCAAATCAAGTTCTTCAGCATGGCTAATGCGCCACTGGAATCAACCAAGTCGCCTCGGAGAGCTAATTAATTTTTATAGTTATTTTATAATTCCATGATTAGTATTTTGGAAGTGTTAATAAATGAAAGTTTTGTCAAAATTACCTACATTTTCAGATATGTTTCATTATTTGCTTCCCTAAAAAAAAGGTTGTGTTGAACATCGATAATAAGTCCTATGGCTTGATGTAAATAATGACTTTTAATAAGTCTGGAATCTGGATAAATCTATAAGGAAATAATGTTGTTGTTAAAAAGCGTTGGACACTTTGAATTATATTTTTATTATGACTTCAATCTGGCAAACAGCTCGTAACCAAGTATTTATAACAATGGATATTTAGCACCCCAAGCTTTTTCAAATTAATTTTTACGTTAATAGATTCATTATGATTTCAGACTCATTAAAAGTCATCAGTAATATCAAGCCAATAGGACTTATTATTTTTTGGTTTGTGTTTCTATTGAAGCATATTTTTTCAGTTTTTTGTAACTATTATTCATTTTTCTTTTTTCACTTTGGCTTACTATTTCAAATCCCCATTTCTTGTAATATAAAATATTTTCATATGCGCAGACAGTGTGGTTGCCTCTCTTGCTCTCACATTGTGTGAGGAAATTATTCAATCCTGGCGATCCTGATCAGGATAATGAGATAAACTTATGAAATTATTATATTGTTACCGATTCTTGATGTACAAGTTTACAAAGTTTGAAATACATCTATCCGTTGGAAGTTCTTCAAAATCGAGTCCAAAGAAATCGGTTACAAACAAATAAATATAAAAGTGGAGCTGATGAAGGCGTATTGAAAAGGTTGTTTGCTCTATCTGAAGGGCGTTCTTTTGGAGTTTCGCCCTCTAGAAAATCTCAGATTATTTGTGAGTGATTCAGAGCATTCCACATCATTCTACAACATCCAGAACATCTACGAATGTGATGGATTAGTCGGAAATGATCAGAAACTTCGTGAACATCCCGTAACATCCTTGATCTACGTGAAACGACCATATAAGTTATTTGTTGTGGTAAACGTACATCCCTATCTAAAAATAGGTTTCCGTTTTAACCTGGAAGGCGTACTTCTGAAGATATGGGGATAAGATTTTTCGCCTTTAGGAAATTTCTAGACCTTTCAGAACATTCAAAAATATTCGAGAGCACTTCACAACATGTGATTTGAACCACAAATTTTGATGCTGCATCAGAAGGTATGTAATTGATCCATTCCAGTTAAAAGAAATTATGAAAATTCAGGGTGAAACACTATCCTGCAATTATATTACATTTCTCAGTTATAATAATGATTATCCTCTCAACCTCCCAATCGAGTGTACCTGAAGGAAATCATTGTATAAGGAAAGACCGGCTGTTATTATTTTCTGAAAAGCCCTGTATACTGATTTTTTCTGTAGTACCAGCTATAGGTTTCATGAGCATCAACGAGGTCTCACTTTTAACGTGTCCAATCACACATACTTTTTTAAATAGTGAGCGTGCCAGTCAGTAGCATCAAGAGTACAGTGGACAACCCGGCATAAATAATCTATAAAACTTCCACACCGTGAATAGGTAGGTGATCATTAGGTTCAAGAATTATGATCTCTGAGAAGACGCAATGAGCTGAAAGTTACAGTATTTTGTATAGGTCACGTCGAAATTTCTGCCCTAATGCAGCAAACCGATATTAGTCTGAGCTTCGAGAGTAGGATGGACATCATTTCACCAAGGATTCCAACAATGATAGTAAACGTTTCATTTTTAATTTTTTTTCATATTTGAAAAATATTCTTCCCTACCGAAACTCAAAAAGTTCACAATGAATATCGTTTTAGTTTGGTGGTCGAGGAGGAATACTCTTGGGGGTGGTAAAACTATAGTTCCAGAAAACTTAACAGTTCTTACATTCCACATCGGATTCACCATCCCCCGTTATATTGCTAGAGGTTTATTACACATACACTGGACATGTTGACAACAATAATATAAGTATACTATATTATTATTCCGAAATAGTAGGCACTAATTCCTCAGAAATGACTGATGTTTTTGTTTTGATCTGTCTCTTGCAGTGGCGTACAGAAATTAAACAAACAGGCGAGGAAAACTGACAACCTATACAACAATGTTTTCATTTTAATGTAATAAAATTTCTGAGAATTCAGTGCCTACTATCTTGGAATTGTACTATAAGCACCTGGTGTCAAATACCGCTCGCTATACGTATCACGCGAATACGGTAGACTAAAGTGTTAAAGAAAGCAGCTTCAGCTCACTATATATTAGAAAAATTATCTGATATTATCATTATTATCACAATCAAATTTCAAATGATTTTATTCTCTCTCAGAGTGGATCGTGAAATAAAAAAGTTGATAAAAGAAGTTGAATCAAAACAGCAAATATGTTATTTCTATCGATTTAGAAAATGTGCATTCCGAAGTAATATCCACCATCAATGATTCACATTAAATAAGATAACATTGTCGTGTTTTTCTCAAAACAGATAATTAAATGATCAAATGTATCGATATCGTACAGAAACCTCTTGATATGAAAGTTCCATAACTGATGAATTGAATATTTTTGAGGGTATCCAAAGAAGGGTTTGTAAACCTTAGTTACCTGAGATAACCACGATGATCTAATCTCCAGAGTATTCCGTCGTTCCTGCCTATTCGTATGGTCATGTGCTGAGAAACTAACTTACAGCTTTTATAGAATAAAAAATGTCAGGTTCATGGTCTATGTTATTTGCACACCAACATTTTTAGCAAGCCAAATCTAGATGTTAGAGTACTTGTTCATCTCCATAGAAAGTAATGATTTTCAAATTATCAATTGCTCAGTTTTCAATCAATATTTTGATGAGTTAATCACCAATAACTGAACTAGAGATAATAGTTCATGATTGGATCAAATATTTTGAACTATAATTCAAGGCAGAGGATTTAAACTTTCGCGGTGCTCATATGGATATTAGTTCACCTTCTACACAAACTTAAGCGCAGCAAAGTGCCGAAATGATAAATTATTCACCTCATTCAACAGCACAAAATTCATTTCATCAGGCCAAGACCATAAATCGCGGATGTAAGTACCCATTTTCATTCGCTTCCCGGTAATGGACCCAAGAATTAGGATCAAGGACGACGACGCGCGTCTTGTTGCAGGAGCAAAAAGGACTGAAACGTTACTCCTGTCCGGCGTTGAATACTTGATGTGAGCGAAGTGGTATCGGGGGAGCAATAATTTCTTCTGAGCTCTGAGTGCATCAGGCCGTTCGGCCTGCGTATTATGAAATTCAATGCCGTGTAAAGAAGAATGTCGTCAGCGTGTTATATCAAAGCATTCTAGTAGGGGTTTTAGTGGCCATAAAATCGACCGCTAATGGTCTCCCGTTATTTCTATTGGTCTCTAAAAACTCGCGGGTAATGTTGTTTACAGCAAGGACACATCTGGCAGAGTTGACATTTAATGAATATTACATCATTTCCTTTCATAACTGATAAAATAAAATGAAAAATAATTGTACTCATAGAAGACATAAATATAGTTGACACAACAGTAAATATGTTTTTTTTTCTTCGGAGCTGTCTGACTTGTCTATTGCTTTCAAGTCTTCGGAAAATACTGCAGTGCCTTGGCCTTATTATTTATCGTTTCATTTTTGTCATGACTTCTTTCAACAAACTTGTATGAATATAGGTATGCGAATCCCTCGTTTGATGTTTGTCATATTCATTTGAACATAATTTAGAATGGCCACAAACTGTTTACTTCCGGTCTCTGTTCCTTTATTGCATTGCCGGCAGCTGAGGTTTCAGTCATAGAGCCCTATTTTTTTCAGGTACTTACCATAATTGGTTAAAGCCGCATTCAAACACTTTATAGTGTTTTTTGAATACGTTAGTTGAGGATTTTCATCAAGTATCGGCCTTTGGCCTTCATCAAGTAAAACATTGCAGCTTCACGTACTCAATGCATTTCCTACCATCTTTTCCATGGCATCCATTCCAATAATTTCGTTTTCTGTACGAGTTCATATAGGTATCTTGCGGGAAGCATATTATATTCTTCTTGGCACAATATTAGGTTGTACATAAATTGCTTTCTTCCTGTGGTCCATTGTGTCACATTTGCAATAATCGAGAGTTGTTTGTCTCTTCATTGCATTTTCTGTAGCTTAGATATCCAATGTTCAAGCTATTCTGATCAGGTGCTTATCTCGATGGATAGTGTAGCTCTGTAATTGTTCTTAGCTGATTCCTGCTTAATTTCCTACTGTGTTGGGGCAGTACTCTCCTCAGGTGACCTATTCTTAAACGTTTGCGCTTATGTGTTTCCGGATATATTTTCCCAGTACTCTTCATATTTCTTATAGACCTCTGGTGGATCACGAATAGTTTGTCAATCCCGAAAATACTCAGTCATTTACATTGCATTTTGCTGTATTCAACTGTATATTGAAAAAAAAAAAGATATACATGAAACTTCAGCCTCCAGAATTGTGTGAAGTGATCAAGCTCCACGAAGAAGGACATCCAGCCAGACACGTAGTATCATCATATATAGGTGTCCCAACCAGAAAGTTGCCAAAATTTTTTAAATTCAAGATTCAGAAACCTCACAAAATTTAATCCTTCAAACACAGTTCTAAATTCAGTAGACTTAGCTGACAAATTATCAAATTTGTATATAAAAAAAAATATCAAAATAGTATCATTAGAAGTAAAAAACATGTTTTCTAACATTCCCCTCGTGAAATACAGATCAGATAAGTGTATTACAAATCTATATATAACTACCGAATTTTGAAATCTCGTGGATAATAATAATTTTTATCTACAAAACTCAGGTCTCCCTAAGTGCTTACCTTCAAGTCGTATTTTGGCAGACATTTTCATGGACACAATAGAAAATACCCGCATCCTCAATAACCCCTTTCCTCAAAAACATATTGTGTTTTGGTTCAGATATGTTGATGACGTACTGGTTGGTTTTGATGGATAAATATATTAATCAGCTTTTAAACTTTGTCAATAGCCTGCATAACAAAATTAAATTCCCAATTGTAATCGAACAAAACAAGGAGCCTAACTTTTTAGATTTGAATATTTCAAAAGTCAATAATGGTTATCAATTAAATATCTACCGGAAAAATACATCCACAGACTGTACAATTTCCTTCGACTCTTTCAGTCCACTCTCTTATGAGTTATCCTCGTTTAGGTCAATGGTACACAGAGCTTTCGCAATCCTGCAATCCCTTTAACCAAAAAGAATTTTCAAGATCAACGAAAAATAATCAAGAAAATTGCAGTAAAAAATTATGTACTAGTTTCTCTAATAGAAAAGATAATATCAGGTGAAACTCAAAAAAACATTATACCCAAACTGCAGAGAACACAACGCATGTAAGTATAGTAGCATCAACTACTCAGGTAAACTTTCAGAAAGTATTCAAAATTACTTCTTTAAATACAAAATAAAAACAACTTTCATAATTAATAATAATTTAGGTAGAACTCTGTTTAATGCAAAACCCAAACGTGAATGAAAAAATCAGGTATATATAGATTAGAGGGTGGCGAATATACAGGCCAAACCGGTAGAAATTTTGAGGTAAGGCTCCGTGAACACGTCTGTTTGGACAAATATCTACAATGCATGAACATCTTCAAGAATCAAAACACAAAATGAATAAAGGGTAAAAATGAATTTTTTGGGAGCCATGGAAATTAACAAATCAATTAGAAACCTGAAATATGTACCCCTAAACGAGCAACTCGATTTATGTAGATTTCCACTCTTGAATTTATAAGATTAACAATCCCTATAATCTTCAGTGTTCTATCTTGAAATATGTTTGAAAAATATGTTTTTCGGTTAACCAGCTATCGCACCCCTACGAATGACAGCCCTTAGGAGTCGAAACTTGTGCGAGCTAATGACTAACGAGGTCTTACCTTTTAACGTGTGAAAATCGAGCGTTCAGCCTGAAGATTGAACCATCGACTCAAACATTGGCCGACTGACTGAGTGAACAAAGCACCCACGTCGAACCGCTCAGCTACCGACTGACTTTACCTAAAAATTCCCGATATAACCGAGTTTTCAAATTTGTCATTTTTAACATTTTAATTTTATACTTGATAATGGGGTTAAATCCGAAACCGATCTTTTAAATAAAATTAACTAGTGGAAATTAGACATTTCATTGAAATGTTTATTGAACAAGTATGTCTGACGGAAACAATAGTAATTTTATCATAAAAATTGATATATCGGTAGATCTAAATAATGGCTCAATTTTTCTCTCAAATAATGAAACTCTGCGATAATGATTCAATATCGAAGTCTTGATTTTGTAGCCCACACTGTTTCAATATTGAGCATTGGAAAGATGATGCATACTGTCACGAGTTTTAGATATACTCACAAATTTTTTCAAGACTGAAAACATATCGAAATTCTCGATTGTTTCAAGAAATTTATATGGGATCGTGACGGTATAGGTACCGGAAATTTTTATCTTTCAATAAACTCTGAAACTTCCTGGAATATTGCTTCATATTCATCATATTGTCACATAATACAGATATAATGCAAGTTGAAGAATTTCTGTAAAATTCCTGATCAAATATGCTTAGGAATTGGATCGGGAGTCCTTTGCGAACATTTTCTACTGTGGGATTGAAATGGATTACTTGAATATTTCGGAACATCGGTTGGAAGGTCTTATGAAAATAACTTTTCGCACTTTCATAATCTATAAACAAATGCGAAATCATCTCTTATACATCTGAATCGTAGAAAATAGTACTTTACTATTTTCTTGAAGACATCATTGGGTCAGTTAAACATTGAGCATGTAGAAAGACATAAAGGATAGATGTTTTTTGGTCGAATATCATCATCTGATTGAAAAATGACGGAAGCATCCATGAAGACATTCGAACAAAAGTTTGTGTGATTGATAGCTTCAGGACCACTTGTATTCTTGAAGAAGCCAACCACTCGTGTGGGTGAAACGTTGAGTAACACCTCTGAGATTGGTAGACTATTCGTTGATAATATCCCTAGTAAGAAGCAATTTAGGCTCAAGGTATTAAACTTGTGGGGATTCAAGAGGCCTGAATCGTTTCACTCCACATGTGCATAGCCTGATTTGGTTTTACTGGCTGACTATACACATTTTTGACGTGACTGACAGGTTTGGTATTTAGAATACCACAGGCACCAAAGGACCTGGCAAGCTGGAATGCAAGTACTTTGTGATAAGCGGAAACTTTTCCTAATTGTATTATTAATTCAATATTGTATGCGATACGCCTTCTTTTATTTTCCTATTCTTTGAAAAGTGTAGATTTTCTCGTTAATAGAAGTTTCAATTTTACTTTATACTCCTTTACCTGCACCTGCGCTTAAGCTTAAACTACGCTCGAGTGAAAAAGCAATCCATAATAGATGACGGTTGATCTCTGCTGACTTTAATATTAAAGATTTTGCTACTTGATGTGGGAATATAAACTTTTCTTTTTCAATGTATGTTTGTTTATTATATTACTGAAATAGACGTTGATCTATCCTTGTTGTCAATTACTCGCCCTATTCATCTTATTTTTTCATGATTTCATATTTGATTGAACCACTCCCTTCTTCACTGGTTGAAGGTTAGCGGCAATTGTTCAAATAATCAGTAATCGATGAACGAGGTGACGTGTTGTTTTTTAAATTTTGTTCATTGTTTATGATTAAAAAAATAATTGAGGAGAATTTTGAGCGATACAAAGCTATGAAATAAAGTATCATCAAACTACTTAAGTGCGTTTGTTACTCAGGAATTCTGATCTAAATTTTGATATTCTGATTTTTAACTCGAAATTTTGATACTGAAATCAGATTGAGTCGATATTTCGAGTAAGGGCCCAGACATCTCCTCTTATGAAGAATCCATCCACGGGATCGACAGAGAAGTCAATTTTCGAATGTCAAAAAAAACGAGGCTCCTCGAGATGGTCAGTTGAAAAACATCAATCGCTGATAACATTTGTCTTTAACTTATAACCTACCTTGATATTTATGTAATTACCAAAAAGTAGTTCGGGGCTGGACGTGGGTAAGGAAATATGTTTTTTTTAGAGTCGAAATAGATGGAAAATAAAGCTCTGGGGCGCCAGTTGAACGGATTCAATAGGGAAGGGGTTAGGGAAATAACTAAAAAGTCAACAACGAAGCTCCAAGCTTGAAATTTATATTAAATTGATATATAGGAAGAAATATTTACAAACTTCACTACCAACTGTGTAATAACTCAAAAATTGGTTATCATATGTTATTTGCAACGAACTAATTTAAGGCAAACATTTATAGATCAAGTTTGAAGAACCAATACTTAATATTAAAAAAAAGCTCACAATAAAGATATTAATACGCCGCTATATAGGCCGTTTTGATTACGATATTACTACTGAAGAACTCTTACTTCGAAACAAAATCGAATCAAAAGATTCGAGTATTCAACTGACAAAGATAGACCTTTACGTAAATTGAAATTGATGGAACAAATGAATCTTAATTTATCCAGAATCTTAATTTATCCAGAATCTAATTTTCCATTAACTGCAATCAAACTCGATAATTATTACCCTAATCAACAGCTGTCTTAGGTGCACAGAGGAAAGGAACATGTTTTGAACTATCCTCTAATTTTAGGAATGAACTGTAGATTTCAGTACTCAGACCGCTCCAAAATATATCAACGATATCAGGGCTTCTACTCACGGGGTATCATCATTTTTGATATTTTTTCTTATATACTTGTTACGGCTCTCCGCTGGTACTTTCTAGAGTGTCTCCTCATATCTCAAAGAATGACATGTATGATGCAACTATGCCTTTTCCGAAGAATTTCTCCTATTACCAGATAAATATTCTTTGAAAGATTTTTTCTATCACAAAAAAATTATTAAACGGTCTGACAGTGCTCAACGTGAATCTTTCATAAATGATCTTATTATTCTTGTCCAAAAAACCTGAAAACATGTGTTATAGAATTATCTACCGATATTTCAAGGATAGTAAAATGAAAATATTGAATTGATTAATTTGACTGACCTTAGATGTTTCGGACAGTCCCTTGATAGAACCTTACTTTTGTGTTGGCTTTACGATAGATACACTATTCTGAATCGTTTTTAAATCCTGACCGTGAAAATCTCCCCGGTTTTATTTACTCCTGCTTACTAGACAACCCACCATCCCAGCAATATTCTGATAAAATAACGAACCTCTACTGATTCTTCTGAATTCAGAAATTTAAACCAATACAAAATGCAGCATTAATACTGCAAGGCAACTAGTTGTAAACTAGAGCCCAAACAGAAACAGCAGACAGCGCTGATTCGTTCCGCCATTTGTTGTTTCAGCCTTGCACTCTTGGTGAGACCTAAAGAGGGTCGAACTAGCGCTGTCTGTTGTTGAATTGAAAATTTTTTGTTTTCCGGTAAACAACCTAATTCTGCTGGACAAACTTGATTATCACGGTTTCAGTGGAATACGTTTACAGTGGTTTAGGTCTTACCTGCAGAATCGTTACCGGTTGGTAGAAACTGACCATTCTTCACGAATTGGAACTCCTGGGTGCGTAGTGCGTCAGAGTTCACTATTAGGCTCCATTTTTTTATTATATGTAAACGATACAATGGACCCAAAGTTATTCGAGAAACGTTTTACAGGGCAATGTCGGATTATCGAATTGGTTGTATTATAAAGTAATGCCTGAAATCCTTTATAGTCTGTTTCTTTAATAAGACTACTTCTCAATCCAAAAAATTACGCGTCAAGAATATCAGTGGTGTCATGTACGAGTTGAAAACGTATGTACAATCAACAGTGATAGGCGTGTCGAATTACAGGGGGCGCCGGATTAGACAGGGTCGGGATCACTGCGGGACCACTGTATTTCCAATTTTAATATCTGGGAAGTTCACGTTCTTCATATATGATACGACTATATTTTAGCATAATATTGATGGAGCCTTTTTATGCAATGACATACAACATGATCTTGAAATAATAAGAACCTGCTTTTTTTCGTACTGAATATTCACAAAATTAATTTGTTAATCTTCATATATGAATTGGAGACCGTAATGCTTGATTCACCTGATATTAACACGTTTTTATGTACAAACTTCTTAGATCTTTATATTGATAATAACCTGAAATTCAATAAATATGTTAAAAACTGTCTACAAAATAAACTTCTGGATGCTATGCCATTCGGATCATAAATAAATGAGTTTTGTAGCTGCTAAATCTGCTAATCATGTAATAACTGAATCATATAAAGGTTAAGCAATTGCTTTCTGCGATGCAAACAATGAAATTTTATTGAAGATGGTCCAGGTTGTGCAAAAAAAGCAAAAAAAAGGCATTAAGGCCTTTGGAGGTTCAAGAGTCGAGATTCATACAATTATTAATTAAAAAATCACCAGATCAAAATAGTGAAGTCTATTTTCATTTTGGGAACATCTTGCTTGATACATAAGCGCCGTAATCTATATGAAAAATTGTTATCTTGCATTACTCGATCTTCCCAACATTTGACTTTTATGTTGCCTATACCTAAAAGTTTTTTTGTGAATTTAGGACAAGTGTTGAGTTACGTAGAAAGACATGTGTAACATTCATTTTCTAAGAGATTTTGTATTATTTTGACTTCTTTGAAAATATTTTCTGAGAAATGATAATTTTTGCAGACAGTTTTGAAGACAGCTAGCAAGTAATTGATGAATAAGCAAGGGAAAGGTTACAAAAATTCATCATTCGAACATACTAAAGAACGTAAACCTATTAGACATCAGATTGAATCAAATTCTTAAAGAAATCTTTGAGGAGATTTAAAATCCCTTCACAAAACAACCCCAATCTCCCAATTACCCGTACTATGTCGTGCGAGTACACGAAAACCTGGATTGAATTCATATTCAAATTAGTCCCGCAATTTAACAAAAACCATCCCGATTCGCAGCTGTTACCGACCATTTGTGAGGACTTCCGTGTCCTTAGAGTTTGTGTAAAGATTTTCAGCACGAACGGAAGAATACCTTGTATATCCCCCGAACGAAAGACGAATTCAATTTCCTAAAAGCTTTCTGAATGGGAAAGGTTGGCAGAATGTATGAGAGGAATAACAATTTCTCACGACATTATCCAGAACTTAATAGAATGAGATGGGTTTTTGGTTAAAATTCGTCCGGATCTTCTAAATTTCAAATTATGAATAATTCTTATTTCTTTGAATTGAAAATCAGTAGATGAGTATAACATTCATCATCAAATCATATCATGCTTATGTGGTCGCGTATGTTTACAAAATATATACATTTATGAAAAACTACCGACCTGATAATTTCTCATGAATGTCATTAGTTTATGAGCAGGTACAGACTCTAGTTTTCAATATACAGTGCCTTTCTTTAATGCCCCCTTTTATGTTTCGAACGGGTCAATTCAAAACATTGAAATTTGGGATAATGAAATTAATGCATGAATACTTTATTTTGAAATGAAATTGACAGATGAAACTTTCAAGATGGCGCCATCGGGAAAAAAAATTAAAATGGAAAGGGGAATTGTGACACCTTTTTGAAGCTCCTAAGGAAGACCATGTTTCACAAAATCTGTATCAGAACCATTTCTGAAGGTGCAATCGATCCTTCCAAGTGATGGAAGGATTCACAGAGGGATCGATTCGGCTCTTGTTTCATGAAGCTCTTCCACTGAAAGGTAACCAGAACCACGAGGACTGAAGCTCATATTTGGAGGACAAGAATGATCTAAGTCCATTGCCCACACTGAAAAAGAAGAAGGTGGATCAATTGTCAATTATTCGATTTTTTAAGTCATTCAGGACTGCAAGATGAACAATTTTGAGGTCCTGCACGTTCAATCCAGCGACTTGGGTGTGTGATGTCGATATGCTGACGAGCAAAAATACTGAAATGAGCTGGAGCCTCGTCGTGCAAATACCGGCACTTCTTCTAACAAAATGGGTGAATGATCTAGCAAAAAGTTCGTGTAGGGTGGGTAGATAGATAGAAAAATAAATTATAGTACTTTAGTTGGACAAATAGAACATAATACCAGTTCCTCACACCAATTCCACTGTACCAGAACGTCTTTCTGAATATTATTTGATGTCGTTTCATCATGTGGTAACATAATGTATTGATTTTTCATGAGTCACGCATTATTTTTGTAGATGAATCCCTATTAAATCGAAGGAATTGTCGAATTGAAAGGAATTAGCGGTATTCCAGCAATATGGGCTGAATGACCAACCAATGATAATGGTCGCCACTCTCCAATTGTTCTACAATTATTTTATAATAAACCTCGCACCAGTGAACTTCTAAGAGGAATTCAATTTTTCAAAAGTATTATTGGTGTTTTTATTTTTGTTGTTAGTTAATGTGGTGATAGTACAAAGGGATTATGTTGATTTATAAGTGTTAGATTTTTGACCTGGATGGAGATTTTTTACATAGTTTTGTGGGCAGTGGAAGGGCACGTTTTCATCGCTACGCGTAGACCTTTCTGAATGGCTTTTAAACTTTTCTTCATGTTTGTGAAGTAAGCAGACAGTCTCTAGAATGAATATTTCAAATATTGTTGATATTGTCGGTCGGTAGCCGGGCGGTTCGACGTGTGTGATTTGTTCATTCAGTCAATCGGCCTATGTGTGAGTCGATGGTTCAAGCCCCATGATGAACGCTCGATCTTCACTTGCTATCGTCCAACCCGTGTTAGAAATCACACATTGAAAGTTGAAACCTCGTTAGTCTTCAGCTCACACAAGTTTCGGCTTCTGAGGGTTATCGTTCGTAGAGGTGCGATAGCTGGTTAACGGAAAAACATATTTTATTTCTGCAGAAAAGTGACCTACACGAGTCATGTATCTTCAATTTGAATATTATTCTCAAAGCTCTTTTCTGGATACTGAATATGCTTTGCATCGAAATCTGGCTGTCTGAGACCCAGAAAGGAATTTCATATCGGACATGACTCTTCATAAGTGGATAGTATGCATTTATTGCTGCTGAAAATTCGAGTTCATGAGATATGACATTTATGGCAGGGCAACCAGAAGATAATTTCTTTTTCAGAGCAGTAACTTGCGTATCATATTTTAAATTACTATCAATGAGTATACCAAGAAATTTAGTTACAAGCTTACTTTCAATCACGTGTTCACCTAGTATTACTAGTATTATTAGTATTCTAAGTCTCACTTGAATGTTATCATATATGTTTCAGAAACATTCAGCGATAGCATATTCGATTCACACCATTTTTTTATTTTTTCTGAATTTGAGTGGACAGACCTAGTCAAAGTATTAGGATCCTTATTACGCCAAGGTACCGTAGTGTTCCCCGCGAACAAGTTACATGTTCCAGATATATCAAGTTTTGCCATATGGTTAATATATAGCAAGAATAAAATTGGGCCTAGGACTGACCGCTGAAGAACTCCGCGTACAATTTTTCCACTATCAGAAGTGTTGTTGCTCAATGTTATTTTTTTAACTTCTACCAGTAATATAAGATCTGAACCATTCTAAGGTTGTTCACCGGATTCCATAATGGAAGAGTTTTTGCAGCAGGATTTCATGTTCCACGCAATCAAATGCCTTAGAAAGGTCCAGAAATACTGTCGCCGTCACTTTTTCATTATTAAGGGTCGTGTAATCGTTTTCGAGGAAATAAAAGATGGCGTTATTTGTATTTTTTTGTGTCGGAAGCTATAATTTTATTCTACTTTAAATTAGTTTTCCAATGATTTTTGATAACGGTTTTAAATTGCTGGGGTCATCAATGGCACCTTCTTTGTAAAGCACCTTCATTTGCTGATATCAAACTAGAAGAAAAGATATCAATTGTAAACGACGAGTTTATGGCTGTTACTAAGGCTTGAAGAGCTTCATCAGGCAATTGTAAAAACTTTTTTGCTGATAAGTTGTCTTCACCAGCAAAATTTTTCTTTTTTATTTCTTTTATTTATAAAAACAAGGAATTCATAGGAGAGGTTTCCTTACTCAAATTTTGAAGCGGGTCAACTGTTGGAATGATATCGTTGGTTAATTTTGAGGTTACAGTTTTCATTCAATTGATATAGGTTTATCTTTATTTCCGGAGGCTTCTGTTTCTTATTTTCCCCCCAAGTCATTTACTATTACCAACATTTCTTTTTCTTCATTTTGTTTCATTCAGTCTATTATTATAATAGTGATCTTTGGCTAGTTTGATAATTTGTCTGTAGATACGACGAAAATTATTAAAGTGGGACATAAAAAAAATATTTTCACTGTTAAATTGTCTAATGGTATGTAGGCATCTTAGATTTTTCCAAAAAATTTCAAATCCTGTAGTAATCCAAGATTTGAATTTTTTCCAATGAATCTTTGGACAATTCCAATTTGTTCTCGTATCTTTACGGAAATCGAATGCACTCATCATATTGAAGTTTATTTCTGTCAATCAGTAACGGTTCGTGCATTGGAGAAAAGGGAGGCTAAAGTCATAAAGAAAAGCCCGCCGGGGGCGCAAAAATTTTTTGCGCACCTAATAGGCGCACCTAATATTTGCATAAATACAAACAAAAATTGTGTATTGCCGACGATTTTACGTATAAAACTGACCATTAAAAAAACGAAAACAAGGAAAAAGGGTTGCCTTTGAGTTATTTAATATAAATGAACTCTTGTCAGTCAATAAATAATACTTTTCTCTGCTAATATAACAGTTTTGTTAAAAATTGCTACAAATATTTTATAAGCACAAGTACTTAATTGTGCTTATGAAAACAGGTCTAAAAGTAAATTTTATTGTTCGGCAAGAAACAACGGGAAGGTGAGAGTCGTGTCTTGCTAGGAAAGGAAAGGAAGGATGGGGTAGGAAGGAAGGTTAATTCTGGTTTGTTTAAGTGAATTCACAAGGCACCCGCAATCTACTTTTAATCGGCGGTCATTCAAGTTTAATATAGTCTGCGAGAGTCCCGCATTTTGAAAGGTGATTTGAAAGGTGTATTTTGTAATTTTGGATAGGAAGGAAAAAATAAAAAAAGAAACTAAAAGTAAACATAACATTCGTTCTTAACCAAGACGATATAGCTGTTGCTATATTTTGTTTGCTAAACAATTTTAATTTACAAAACGAAAATATATGCTCCTTAGATTTAAAATGTCTTTCTGTAGAACGAGGTAAATTTTTTTAATCGGAGTATCCTATTTTAGACCACGTTTGGTATTCGATTTGTACGAAAAATAAAACAGGGCCAACAAAAAAGTTCTGCTCGTTTAATGGAGCCGGTTAACCAATCGCATTTATCGTACCAACTAATATCAAATCCTCGATTTTGTCGATTATCTGACGCTTCAATTGAAATCAAATTTGGTTGAGGTCTTCCCAGAGTTTTTTTAATGTAAAATTTAGCATCATAAGATAATGACTTAAAATTATTTGTCAGCAACCAATCGACTATTCCAACTTATCTATTGAATGGAAAAAAAAAACTTACCGAAAAGTGAAATCCTGAAAACACCTTGAAATTGAAAGAAAACACTTTGAAAACACTTTGAAAACACTTTAAAAATATTACCAAAAAGCACTGCTATAATACTATACTGCCTGTTTTATACACAAATAACAAATATTATTAAGAAACACTAAAACGATTTACCGAAATATTTTTCAGTCCCGGTCTGTCACGGCATCCCGTCGGAATAATTGAATAAAAAACTAACGCAGTCGTACATTAATGGAGACCAACTCGAGGCAAGCCTTCTCTAACGCTATAATTTCTGCAACTGAAATTACAAACCGGGACGTATGTCGCTGGTTGAATCCGTCTCGCGGAGCTTATGTTTTTTAAAACGGTCGGAGGCTTGGCTCCCTTGCAACGTATGGCATTTATTATTTTGGGTTGATAGTTTATTCGTTATTTGTTCATGAGCGGTACGTTTGAGGTTTGTTGATGCAGGATACAGTGTGATACGTACTACGTAGTGAATGATAGTGTTTTTTCGTGCATATTATGTATTTATATTAAAACTTAATGGTAAAGTAATGATACCCAGGCATTTAAAAAAATAATCATAATTATTTGTCAATATTTTTTAATTCATTGCGATGCATAGCCTCAAATTTCTCGGGGAGGTTAAGCCTTCCTTGCCTCCTCTGACGAGCCGCCGATGTATATGTGTATCTCTTAGAGATAACTCACAATAACCATTTCTTTTCCTCTAGAAATAATGGCTCATTTACATTGTACATTTATTATAAATCCATATGGCCCTTTACAGAATGTAATTTAAATGAATATTTTCGAAGATATTAGAATTACGCGTCGAAGGCCGCGCTTCGCAGCGATCGCATGCGTTTATATGTACCTAACTATATTTAGCATAACCACCCGTTCGGAGCCGGAGCGGCTCACTAGTTTCCACATAAATATCTACATTAATGACAATATTAATCAATTTGGAGTCGAAATTTAGCAGAAACTCATTTTGCAACTGATCTACAGTTGGTTGTAAAACACAGATATTGAATTTTCAATAATAATACCAAAAGACTCAAAATTCAATTAATCTCCATTTTTCAGCGAAAACTTTTATTATTTTTGGCAATACAATGAGAGTAAATAGTATAATCAAACACTTCGTCCCACGGACTCGTGGTTTCATCTATTGCTGGTTGCTCCATTGGCACTGCTCAAAAATAAATTTTTAATAAAAAAAAATTGAAATTTATCTGGCAAAATTTTTAGGTCGAGTGCCTTCGTAAAGATTGTTTCCTAAAATATTCTCAGCTGAATGCATTGATATAAGTAAAAACAAAATATCAATTATCATATTAAATAGATTTTATAACCTGGATATCATATATAAATTGTTGGTATTCGAAGAGGACTTTGAATTCAAGGATTGTTATCTTATTTAGTGAGGTTATGTGAAGTATGGCAATTTATTTTTCATTCTGGTCTTTTGTATATGTATATGTATTATTTGAATCACATATTCATTTGAGTTGGTATTACTAGTATAGTTAGGGTATAGTCACTGCCATAATCATAATATCAAATTGAACCTATGAATTTCTTCACAAGCATCTATGGAAAATTTTAATATTTAGTCCAAATTATGTTTGAATATTTGATTTCATT
>WOGJ01239675.1:0-11720 GCA_015342185.1 Leptinotarsa juncta
TTTTTTTTTCTAAATTCTTGCGGAACCCCGACAGAGGTATCATGGAACCCTAGGGTTCCGCGGAACACACTTAGAGTATAGCTGTCCTAGATACCTCTGCTAGGTACCTGTGGCTCAACTTTCTCAAATTAACTTTACTTGTTGCCTTATCTAACATTTAGGTAAATCTGATAATAAAATATTATTTCGACAAGCTATATAGTATATTGTTAGGTATTGGATCACTGTCGTTATACATAATTGTATTATGTTTACTTATTTCTACACTCCCATAGACATATAGATGCATGTTGTTATTAACTTGTCTAAATACTCCTGATGAACTAACGTCTATGGAATGGTTTTGTTGCAAACTATAATGAGCGACTGCTGATTTTTCTGATCTTCCATATTTTTGGTGTGCTGTCCATAATATTTTGTATCACAGTACTTACATTCAATTTCGTAAATTCCAAAAAGACTCTGAAATGTATGACTTGTTTTAAATTCCACCTCCATAGTTAGTTCCTTGAAAATCTTTCCAAAGTTTTTCGTATATTGGTGGTATGGAACTGAGATATATTTATTTTGGTTTTCATCGTTTTTAAAAGTCTACATTTCGTTCATTTTAACCTAAACTTTTTCTTCCTTATTATTTCATCTACAATACATTTCGAGAAACCGTTACTGAATGACTGACCGTTACTAATGTAATAAGGAAGAACATATATTCGAACGTATTTGATATCAAAACTAGGTATTGAAAAAATTGAGGCACCTTATGAATGAATGGATGAACAATAACCCGCGGTTATTTTTATCGTAATTTTCTAGTTATTTATACATTAGTTAATCAACAATTTTTGGAGCTATTTCTAAAATATCTCAGAATAGATTCCCGTTGGAAAAATACTAAGAATTTTAGAACAGCAACATAATATAAAAAATTACAACTTAGTCTCTTTTACAGTGTCTAGCACTTTTAGTTCACTGACGTATTTTATAAGATATTATCAATAGGTATCAATAGATTCAATAAAATAAAATTTAGCAATTTCAGCAAGATACATAAAAAATTATAATGAGGGGTATATTCCAACAGACGCGACGGAGAAATTTTGTGTTATAAAAAGTATGTGACAGTAATATGTTATCTGGTTTTTTCGATGAACTTTATGTTTGAGTAGAGCGTTCGATAATACTGTTTGATTGATTGATCATGATTGATAATATCACCGTACTAATTGAATCTTATTTTTTTGACAAAAATATCCAAATTATTTGGAACTTTTTCTTTTTCAGTGATATGGTACGATCTCCATAATTTATAATTTTTTTCAGTAGTTCAAAAGTTGTATTCCTTGTTTCTTTCCTTTGAAAATTCGTTCTATAAATGATTGATTCATGAGTAGATATATGTCAGACCCACCAAGTACACCTACACTTTCTTTTCTTCGGATTTGAGAAAGTTGGAGTTTCCGAATTACAGTCGAACCGTAATTTGTTCATTTAGAAAGTAATACACTTGTAGTGAAGACTGGCGAATCTTTTGCATTCAACATATTTTGACACTCAATTTGTTTTACCGTTTACTGTACGGTAGATAATTTACCTACTTATCGCTCTGTCAACTAACAGTAGTCCAGACAATCTAGTAAAAGTTAGATTGAATTTTACTGTTTATTAACAATAGATGAAAGCTTTGAAAAATGTACTTTATTATCGAGTAGAAAAGCAAATAGCGGAATCTTCAATGGCGAAGGAAGAGATTTTCACACTTGGAAAAAAATTTATCTCGACTTCAAATTGATAGCAGTGGAAACTACATCCGTGCATTAACTAATGCATCAATTTTTAGACATCTTTTTTACTTAGAGAGCTCTCTATTTTTCAGAATGGTCGTGAAATCTCAACCACCACTTCCATCTCAAGCTCTGTTTTGTTCATTTAGACGTACGCAATATGTAACAAAGTAGGTGACTGACTTATAGAGGTAAATATTACTGGGGTGTTTTCCCAAAACCAAACCGTTATTTTAACACCTCGACGAAGATCTTCCTTTCGAAGATGGTGATCGAAACACGTTTCGAGGTGTTAAAATAACGTTATTTTAACACCTCGCCGAAGATCTTCCTTTCGAAGATGGTGATCGAAACACGTTTCGAGGTGTTAAAATAACGGTTTGGTGTTGGGAAAAAATTTAAGTAATATTCATTACTACCCCAAAGGTTCCAAACAGTGCATCACTAGTATATATGGGTTACGTTAAGTCCAAAGTGAGTGGGTCTATTCAACCCTCCACCGCAACCGCCAGGGGTTTATTGTGATATCCGTGCGAAGCCGGGTAAAATCTCTAGTTTCGAATTAATTGATTCTTAATCTGACTTCTGTTATGGAAAAGTATACTCTTCTTCTTTTATATATTGAAGTAGGTACGGGACTTTGGAAATGACGATGTCGATTCGCCACTTACAAGCAGAACACAAGGCTTGATCTCAGTGGGATGGGATGGAAAAAAGTTCCCAACACCATTCCGATATCATGTCTATAGACTTTTTTGAGTCATTTAGTGAGTAAACAAATACTTTTTCCAATCACCAGCAATGCGTGTTTCTACAACCAAGTTGGCAATTTCGGAAGATAAAGAAAACACTTCTATTCGTCATGGGTTACTTTTTCGAATTGAAATATAGGTATTGTTGGAGTTTTTTCAATACTGCATTCAGTGATGATCATTTATTTGATATCTTTGTACCATAATTAATGTTGTTTCAGTGGGAGAATAACTTTATATCTAACAAAATACAACACTTAAATTATATATTTATATCAGTCTCTTGCCAATAAGGAAATCCACAGATACATTCCTCTTGCACATTGTGCATAACTCCTGGAATAATTATGCCAATTTCGACCCTAATTCGATTTTTCATCTCCACTGAATTTTGCGGTT
Organism: Leptinotarsa juncta; assembly: GCA_015342185.1. Lineage (NCBI taxonomy): Eukaryota > Metazoa > Arthropoda > Insecta > Coleoptera > Chrysomelidae > Leptinotarsa > Leptinotarsa juncta. The sequence continues at coordinate 2,933 of WOGJ01239675.1, forward strand.
TACATATATACATAGACCTTCGACTGCAAATATCTCCACAAGGAGATATGTAGTGGCGTAAGATCTGAAGATCTTGGGAGCCACTCTATCGTTACGCATCAACCAAACTAACTCCTAGGAAAACAGTTATTTAGAAACTGACGAACATCACGCGCATAGTGGGGGGATACACCATCATGTTGGATATGCTTTCATTTGGTGAGTCAGAATTGGTGGCGTTTGGAAAAATATTGTCAAGGAAAGGCATAAGTTAATTTTTCAAACACTCTCTTCTGTGAGACATCATTCAACAAGAAAGGGGCAACAATGCTGTCTTTTATTATCCCTGCCCAAACATTGACTTTCTGAGGATGTTGAGTATGCTCCTCCATCACTCAATGAGGATTATTCCTGCACCAATGTCTGCCGTTTTGAAGATTCACTGAACCATTCAGGTAAAGAGTAGGCTCAGAAGAGAATATAAGCGATTTGTTAAAACAAGCATTGCAGTTACATGACTCCTGCCTCATTTGGCAGAATTCCATACGGCCATCAGGATCATCTTCATTCAGTTATTGATGTAGTTGTACTTGTACCAACATCAAGCTTACCGTTATCTTCTATTTTAGGACATCTATCATTAGGAATATGTTTAACATGACCAGTTTCTCTGATTTTTTCCGAATGTCACTAACTGTTGTTACAAGTGATAGGTCTGTTTAGATATTTCACATTTGATTAGTCGCAAGTCTCTTGCTGTGTTCTGGTTTTAAATCCCTATCCAACGGAAATTTAAATTACCATACGTTGGGTTTCACTTAAATAGGTTAGTTTCAAAACCTCATATTCCACAAAACGCCTCAAGCTGACATCTCAACTGACACTAACTCACTTTTCACAGCAATATTTGCGATTGTTTTTTCATCCTTTTAAGAGAAATAGCTTGATAAAAAATCCAAGTATGAAATATATGAACTATTCATACCTGAAAGGAACCATTGGTGTAGCCTAAGATATTAGAGCCTTGGCGGGAAGTCAAAGAAGTGAAAATGTGCATTTCTTCATATAGAAATTCTTCTAACGCTCAGACTATGACAGCAAAATTCTCACTATGTTACAACCATCAGATAGGCTTGCGAACGGTCAATATTTTTTCAAATGCCAAAAATCCTAACTTAGCAAGCAAACGGTTGCAATATGATTGTGTATCTCCACTTTATGTACATGATGTTTGCGAGATTCTAAATAACAGATCTCCAGATCTGAAGCCACTAGATATTTCTATAGGGTTATTCGACCTCGAAACTTTATGTTGGTAGACCGTGGAATTTAGAGGAGATGGAAGTCTAGTTAGGGTCGAAATTAGCAGAATTACTCCAGAATTTATTCGCAATGTGAAAGAGGGATGTGTTCGTGAAATTGTTTATTGTTGAAAGACTTCTGGATAGAATTTTGAACATCTTACTTGACTATTGTATTTTGTCAGATATGGGTTTTCTCTCCCGCTGAAATCATATTAATTTTTGGTCGCCCAGTATAAATATATCAAATTGATGATTATCACTGATTGTGGTGTTGAAAGACCTTCCAGATGAAGTACCGTAAGACCTATATTTCAATTTGAAAAATCACCTACGACGTCACTACGACAAAACCAGTTACGTTATACCTTCAGAATATTTAAAAATCGACATTCAAAAATAAAAATCGACCTATTTCAGGATTTTGGTGAAAAGTTCATTGCTTGCGAAATAACAAATTTGTTCAATAATTAGGCTTGCTGTCAAAGATATTTTCTTAAATACTTTTCAAATGTAATACCTTAGTTTGTTAGATGAGTTGAAAATTTTATGTTTTTTTAGAGATCATTCAGCGTATTGTCTGGTCAACGTGTAAGTGAGTTGGTTTTTAAATTTCTTCACAGTTTGGATAACATAATCCTAATTGATTTTTATTCGACGGTCTGTCTGTCAAAAATGCATGACGTTTTATGACTAGCATTACTGTAGTGACTTTGACGGTTACTTACCGGTACTGAAAGGAACAAGTTTTACGGCTACCGGAAATAAAAATAATCTTCACCAATTTTGATTGATAAATCTCAAAAACACTTTACATTGATAATTTTAATTTCCACTCAGCTATTGAATTATTCTTTGTGTAAAATTGAATGAAAGTAATCATACATGTCAAAGCAGATGAACAAATTATTTATTAGAAATATTTCTATTGAAGGTAAATTTTATTTTATTTTTGAATTCCAGAAATCGAATTCACTGGGACTGTCATGTTGACGTTTGTTGTACAAAAAAAATACCAATCTCCCGATTTTTTGAAATATTTGTATTTTCCACGTGTGAAGAAAGAGTTTTGTGTAGCACGCATGGTAGACGGACTCCCTCAACAGGTCGTCCATCTCCACGCTTGCCCAAAAAAACTTCACTTTTTGTGGCAATAAAACAACATATCTACCTACTATTTCTTTGATAGAGGCCTAAATACAAAGCTACGGAAAAAGTCGCAACAAAAAAATTGACTTCATCGATGTCATACAACTTTGAAAAAGTGTTTACCTATTTTACGGTAATCTCCAAGAAACAAGTCAATGAACTTACCTAGAATCAAATTTGGTGCCATCGGTCAAAGTACCGGTATAGTGCATGGTCAACATATCTCCATTTTTCGATTTATTTTCACACGTCTCTGGTTTGTAGAGCACTTCAATTTTAAGGTCCGCATTACTCCGCGCAATTGCTGCAAACGCGCTGATAAAACAAAATCCTGATATCAACCTAAACATGATTCCAAACAACTCGAAACCAAGTATCAAACTGAATGAATGTACGGCAAGAAGTTGCCACGAGACTTTGCCACGCTGCAAACGACGTCACCGTTATCTCACTTCCACTTGTGAGGGGCGAGGAACATATTGAAATTCGAAAGCCACAGGTCGGAGTTTCATTGGTTTGCTGTTTGTGGTGACAGATATGACGACTTTGAACATAACGGAATAACGATAGACAAGCATCTTTTTTTGTAACATTTTTTTGTTTGTTTATATTACTTTATATCTAAATGAAAAACAGTGTATACATATTCTGCTTTCAAAAACGTGTGTTTTACGCCTCAACTTTAATTTTCTGAAAATTTTAACGAAATGGGTATGGCTAATATAGCATAAAACAAAGTCGCTTCCTGCATATTTATGTATGCCTAGATCTTTAAAAGTACACAACGGATTTTGATGTGGGTTTTTTAAATATATAGAGTGATTCAAGAAGAAGATTTATATGTATATAACATGCATAATATAGTAGAGAAGCACTGATAATTTTAGAGATTTCTAATTTATTGAATAACACCTTTAAAAGGTCTACAAAAAATATGTCGATGGTATATGTCTACCTTTTAGGGATAACCGACAATTACCAATTTTATCTTCGGCAAAAGTGGCCAATTTGCAAAGCGATTTTCAGCAGTACAGCGTTAATAGATTGTGCATTCAAAATAGAATCAATGTGACTCTTTATAAACTAGGGCTGAAGTCTTCAAAAATGGTAAAAAGTGAAAAAAAATTAATAATAGGATGAAAGGCATTAGAAAAGGAGGGGAACATGATAAAAATCAAAGGAAAAATAAATTATGGGATTGTTCATTCAAAAATGGTAAAAAGTGAAAAAAAAAATTAGTAGGATGAAACGCATTGAAAAAGAAGGGGTATATGATAAAAATGAAAGAAAAAATAAATTACGGCGATCTGAGTTCGGAAAGTGGAAGGGGGTGAGTTTTAAGGATAAAACATGGTTTATCTCGATTTCCGGCAAAACTACAAGTCCTAGGGAAAAAAATTGAATAGCAAAGTTGTAGGTAATAAAAAGATCTACGACTTTTGTATTCACAATTTTTTCACATAACCTCAAAATTTATGTGAAAAATTGAAATACCTAAGTTTTTGGTTTTTTATTTTTCCTTTTCAAAATATTTTTTTAAGAAATTTGGTGAAAACTTACCTTTTTATGTCCCGAATACACTGTAATTGATTTGATTTGAAATATTTATTTTTGCACCTTATTTTGACTTAATATCAAAAAAGCACCTCAATTCTCAATCGAAAATTCTCGCGTCAAAATATCAGCTTTTTTCAAAAAGTCAGTGTGATTTTGGTTCGTGGAAAAATATACATGATTATAGTAAATGTTTTCCGAAAATGCAAAAAATAAAAAAAATTGAATAATTTTTTTTAATCATTATGTAGAATTTTGAGATATTTATTAAAATTTACGCTTTGATTACTCAAAACGTAAGATTCCACGTTACATTGATAAACGAAAAAATTGCAAATCGAAATATACCACTATAATTAACCAACAAATAAGTCAATAAATTTCTACATCGCTCAACTGATCGTGATGAAACTTGACATGTATAAGTAATTTTTCATAGAGAAGGTTTTTAGGCTAATGCTGCGCACGCCTAAGTTCGTTGATTCTGATTCTGTCAAAACATTGAAACAACAGTGATACAGCAACATAGTACTAGTATTTTGTATACCTGAGTGACCTACGGAAAATTTTAGCTCATTGAAAAGTATTTCATCGATAAGTGGGGACGGAGCTAGGAGGGTCTGGACCTTACGACGTACCTGTTATTTCGTACCAGCTGTAAAAATGTTGGCAGTGTGAAATTTAAAAGAAAAAACAAAGTCTTGTCTCTAAAAATGGTTTAATCTTCCGTAAAAGTAGGTAAACGTAGATATTATGGCCATCAATATATCATTGATATTTCAAAGGATATCGTTAACGATTGACAGTAAAATTTATTAACAATACGAGCTTGGATCTTTTCAAAAAATGGCTTCAGGAAAAATGTAAAATCTCAACTCTATGAATTATTTGTGAGTGTGAATAGCATTTCGTCGACGGTGGAATTTTACTGCACAAAATGAAACTGTGGAAGAGATAATGAGTAACAGCAGGTACTTCAACTAAAAGAGGAGAACGTAGTCCTAGAAAAACCCCAGACAATATTCCAGAGTTTGATTATCAAAACTATACAAAAATACCATTTTTGCAAGAAACATTTTTATCTAACGAGAAAAACAAGGACGAACTAATAAAAACTTTAACGAAAAGATTACAGTCACAAGTAGAAGAAGATGCTGTTGCTGACATAATTAAGAACTCGACAGAAATTGTCAGAGGTACGAATAAAACTGTCATTGTTGTGGGTCAAAATATTGATCTTTTGGTCCTTTTAAAACAATTACATTCAAATAATCATGACATTCATTTTCTCAAACTAGGTTCTGAAAATGTAAAGGATATATTTTTCACGTCTAAATTCAATAGTACGATTTACATGTATATTTATATATTATGAAATATTCTATGGCATGCATGTAATTAGAATTAAATAAATAAATTTTTTTACTGAATCAAATTGCAGCAATCACATTTTTTTGATGAAATAGTGCTTAATGATAAAAAAATTTCGATTTTTTGCATTTTCTGAGAACATTTACTATAGTAATGTAAGTATATTTTTTACACCGTCAGAAAGTAGATATTTCAACACAGCGACTTTTTGAAATAACCTGATATTATGACACGAGAATTTTCGATTGAAAATTAGGTGAAAAAATAAAAATTTTAAATCAAATAAATTACAGTGTATTTGGGACATAAAAAGTAAGTTTTCACCAAATTTCATAGAAAAATTTAATTTTTTTAAAAAAGATTTGCTATTTAACTTGTAGTTTTTCCGGAAGTCGAGATGAATAATTTTTTACCCTTAAAAACTCACCACTTCCACTTCCCGAACTCAGATCGCCCGTAATTTTTTTCCTTTCAATTTTATCATATTCCCCTCCTTTTTTAATTGATTTCATCCTACTGTTATTTTTTTTCGATTAAAAAATTATCGACCCTGGTCTATAAATACATTGTGCATTCGAAATAGGATCAATGTGACTATAAAGTATGTAATTTAAATGAATATTCTCGGAGATATTACAGGCTAGTTGTTGCCCGCGGCTTCGTCAGCATAAAATTTGGTTTGTCACATTAGGTGACAGACCATTTCAGACAAATAGTTAAACCTACTTCAAAACTGACGAAATTCAATTCAATCTTTGAACCCCTACTTTCCCCCTTGGGGGAGAAAATTCCTGATTCCTTTTCTTGATACTTATAAACCCTATACAAAGTACCTACCTGCATATTTAAAAATTCTAGGTTCAGTAGCTTCGGATCTACGTTAATATAACAGCTGGCTTGGAAAATCGAATTATGTTACCTTTAAAGAAATTCGCAAAACTAACCCAACCGTCAACAACGTCTGCCCTCATGCGTCTATTCGAGTTCGGGTCACGGGCATCACTTGGCGATAGCGCTTCATTGCTTAGACCTCCCCTCTACCTAAGAGCATCGGCCCTCGTCGTCTTACAGTAAACGCGACGCGTAATGGCTTACTGCGTTGCGTCAACTTAATTTTATTATGATATCTTTTGAACAATTCGTCCAAATTATTTAGTGTGAAAGATAAAGTTTATCTATATTGAATACTTAAAACGACAATTGTATCAATTTTTATGAGAATTTGACAGATATTCTAGAGTGTGCATTTTAAAACAATTATCCAATTTAATTGTATTTATGGCTCAGTATTTTGCATACAGTGGCTACCACATAAGAGATAGATATATGCTATCTAGGACTTTCATTCAGAACTATTTGAGATAAACAATCTTACGGTACCTTATCTGCATGTAACCCCAAAGAAATTAGGCAACGCACGCCAAGATAGTTCTCAGGGAGCAAGTATTTTTCCGATTTACTTAATACTTGTTAATTGTAGCCTATATGTTATTCTTATGTATAAGCTGTATTTATGATTAGCAGCGATCGCACGAGTTTATATGTACATTTAGTATCACCATTGCACCCGTGCGGAGCCGGGACGACCGCGAAAAAATCACTATTTTATTGACAAGCGTCTTTTTGCGTTAAATTTTCTTTTGTCATATTTTGGAAATGGGATAACCCTTTTATTGATTTTACTTTGATATTTTACTGACGGGGCGATTCTGATGTAATAGGTATCAAATTTTAGACTTAGTTCCTCAAAATGCATACATATTCTGTGTTAAAAAACGTTTAATTGACGCATCAACTCCAATTTTCTGAAACATTTTACGGAATGGTATCAATATATAGCTTTAAAAATTGAAAAAATCATCATTTTATTTGACAAGCATCTTTTTGTTGCATTGAATCTTGTTATATTTTGGAAATGAGATAACTCCATTATTGATTTCATTCCATATTAGTGGGAAAAAAATGAAAATGGGAAAATTTATTGCACTGACGGAGTGATTTTCGTGAAACTGATATTAAATTTTGGAGTTACTTTCTTAAAATGCATACATACTGAATTGAAAAAAGTTTGGTTCACCGCTTCATTCTCACTTTTGCAACTTTTTACAGAATGGTCATCAAATTTAAAAATGTAAAAAATTACCCTTTCACATATCCACTTCACTACTATTTTCATTCGTTGAATTTTGAGGTATGGATTTTATATTCAATATTGAAATCATTTTCTCAAAATGCTCAGTCTGAGTAGAAAATGGAAAGTGAAACACTGTGTGGGATATAGCCGCGCTTTGCCCCTCCATTTTACTCTTAACATTTTCTACGAAATTTTGTGGAATGGGTATTAAGTTTTCTTAAAATGCACATTGTGAATATAAATTGAAAAACAAAAATTCCTGTATAAAAAATATTGACCCTTTCACACCTTTACTTTATGATAACAATGTTCCAAATTATTACGAAACTTTTTTTGGAACTGGGACGAATTTGATTTTCGAAATGTATATTAGATATTGAAAAATCATTAGCTCGAATAATGACCTACTTATTTGGTGGAAATTCATATTGAGTATGGGATAGAGAAAATAACTTTTGTCTAATTTATTCCCACATTTTTATTTGGTTTTCCGTTTATTAAACATTTCTCAAGTGAACGCAGTTTGATAAACAAATCTTTAAATATACAATAATATAGTCAATTTAATTCAGGTAGGTTAATTAAACGTAAACCTGAAATAACAAAAATGTTACCTGAATTATTAATACCTTATCTGAGATACCAAAACAATAATCATTCAACTTATCATAAGATATTAAAATTACTGAGTATTGATAAAAAACATTACTTATGGATTGCTCCAAATACCAGTAGATCCTAAACTATTTGTCAAAATTCACAAGTTCAAGTAATAATAACAATAATAAATTTATTTTGCTTGTTGAAAAGTACATAACAGTGTACATATATCAGTACTATAACATTTTTAGTATTGTGCGAATAAACGATATAGTGCAACCTACCTTCCAGCAGCTTCCCTTTAATAATATAATTAGCGAGCTTCACTAACTTTCTTCGAAAACTGATAATTCCTCTTCCATATTCTCTGTCTCACTATCATTGTCGTCATTTAAATCAATGATGAATTTATTTCCACCATTAATATGGAAGGGTCCCCTCTCTATATAATATTTTCTGCCAGTCTTCTTCAGTAATATTAGATACTTCTTCTTCAATTAGCTCTATTATAGTTCGTTCAGTATTGTCTGAGAGTGAAAGAATTTCAAGAATGCAAACATGTCGCAACATAGTCGTTTCAAGCGGATAGCACTGCAATTCACCCACAAAATCATTGAGATATGTCTACCCTCTATATCCTTTGAGGACGCCGCTAACGAGCCATTAAAATAGGAATATGCGGCAAAGAATGCGAAAATAC
>WOGJ01239696.1:0-11098 GCA_015342185.1 Leptinotarsa juncta
CGATTCACACGTGTTCCCAATTTCGCCAAAATCACTTGTGAGCGATGAGGCATATGTCCTCTTTTATGAACAGGAGGGAACGAAGCAGCACCTTTGATGTGATTTTTTTTATTCTTTCCTTTTTTTATAATCCTAGTTCTTTGAATTGATTTGAATTTCATGATCCTTCCAAATTTCATTATTTATTATAATATCTGTAGTGTAACGTAGTTTGTTATGACAGTTGTTATAGTGCACGCACGGGTTGGACACTTGTTATTGTGTTAGAATCAATAATTATTATGTCATATTAAAAAATCAGCAATATTCATCATAGAGTTATTGACAATGTCGCGAGCGAGAAGATGAATTCTTTTACAACACTAGCGAAATGAAATTATACTGCGAAATATTGTGAATCAATCCATTGCAAAGGAAAATTAAATCGTAATGTTCTACTTTTTGAGAGTTGAATTTTACAGAAGACTCAGTTTACTTTCTATAGCAATAACTAAATGGCTGTAAACAGTAAAAATTCCTTGTATGTAGTACTAGCAACCCGCCCCGGTTCAGCACGGGTACAATGCCGATACTAAACATCAATTCACCTACCGAAATTTGAGGGTATGCAGAAACAGTGATAAAAAGGTAACTTTATTTTATGAACGTGCCTTTTTCCCGGCGACTGTAAACCCAGTTGGAATATTCAAATATCCTTTCTTATTGCACATCTACAACATAAACGTAAAGAAAATAATAGATCAAAATTACAAAAAAAAACTCACTGTGAATGTTTGAAGTTTTCTCTATTAACAATTATCTACCCAAGTATTGAATTTGTTTGTTTACATTTTTTGCCAGAATAAATCTTTTAGATACCGGATATTCCAGGTATGAGTTGCCAGTTAAGTAGTAGTCTTATACTCTCAGATCAGGTGATCTAGGGAGCTATTGCACTGTTCGTATTCATCGATTTGCAATCGGCACGATTGCAAATCGATGAATATTGGAAATAGATTTGAAAATGGATTATGTGGTCCACAGTATTAGCTATTTGGACAGCAGGATAACACAAGATAAAAATCAGGAATTGATATCAGCTGAAATATTGGACGCTATATATGATGTATTCTTGCATTCTTCAGATCAATAAGAATGTAATGGTCGAATGACATGCTCTTCAAAAAAAAACGATACCAGTTCTCGAACTGGGTGTATTCAATGGAATACTTTGTTCATATCGCACGGTATCGCCAAACTCCGATGTGGTATGTAGCGCCGTCCTATTGATACCACATCAAATTCATTCCAAATGAAGTTGGTAATCATCAACCTATAATGTTAGCCATTGAAAGTGATGGTCTGGTCAACGTCGTTTTGAAGAAATATGGACCGATGACGCAGCCAGCCCAAAATCTACACCAAACAGTGACTTTTTCTACAATTTTGTTTGTTCACGTACCCATTCATCTAGAAGTTGGCCTCATCGCTGAAGATGATTTTTTTATGAAAATTTGGCTCCAGAGACCATTTATCGAACACATGTTGTTGTCTATGATCGTTTACTTTTACTTCTTGGGTTAATTGAATTTTTTCTGCGTAAGGCCAATTTCTTGTGAGTAACGTGAAATCGATTGCCTTGAATGTTCCTACATACTCTCACAGACACCAGCGATGTATATTTCAGAGCTACACAGTTCACAACCTTCCGTATCGAAATACGTATCTGGTTATACCTGACTAAGAAATTTTGTACCGAGTTTCGAGTTTCTGATGTTGAAATGGCAGGAGTAGCCCACCGTGAGGATGTCTTACAGCATAATTATCCTCCTCTTTGAGATAGAAAATAGAAAACCCTCAATGAAAGAGTTGTTTGATCTAGCAGAGAGGTTCAGTATGTTTTCAGTGTCAAGAATGACTAATGTGCCATAAGAAGGTCCAGCCCCCTTTTTAGCCTCCTTGAGAGCAGAATTGGAAAAATCCAGCTTTCCAGTGCTGGATACTGATAAATGAGTTTTTTTCAATATTGGAAAGAATGGATCGTTTCGAGTCGAACTTAGAGCTGAGTCAAGGCTTTTTCCACTCGAATACGGTCCTGGTTTTGAATTCTAGGAGTTTAATAATTCTAACGGTATTAAAAACTATTTAGACATGTGCAGAGTTTTAATTTCTCAGTTTAATTATATCGGATGCGATTTAATATTAATTATATAACCATATCCATTTAATTACTTATATGTGTATACAATATAGGCTAGTTGAACTTATGCAATACCTAATGAAATATGAAGCTGCTTGTTGCAGTCATGCATCATTTCTATCGACATCAACCATGTAGCAACATAATTAATGTATTTGATTCATACAATATGGAGTCATGTCCTGTATACTTCTACATGAGGATTATATCATGAATTATAGAAACAATCATAGATTAGATCGTTGAAAAGAGAGAGTTTCATTCGGAAGAAATGAAATATTGTACTGGGAAATTGATCTGAAAATTAGTGCTACAACAATTAATTTCAGTTAAGAAAATGAAGAAAGTTCTAGAAAACGCGGAATTTATTAAAGGATATGCGGTTGTCTGAATAAACATCATTTGTAAATCCAGATATCCTCAAAAATCTATCAAATAGTTATATAATTTCAGAGTTGCAAAACATTTATATCTTCTCAGGAGAAATGCGAAGAATTTATACACAAACTTTCGTTTTCACTGCATTCAACGTAACCCAGTTTCAGATCCGTTTGAGTCATGTAGAAAATAATTTTCGTTGGCAAGAATCAAACATCCAACCGCAATTGATTCACTTTTTTGATATGATGCTTATTTCATTATAAAGGATAAACTTGAAAACTACTCAACCGCTTTTCAAAATTATTTTGTCAATAGAAACAGGCATATTAACCGCAAGTAACATGGAATGTATTTTATTCACAAAAAATGAGTGGTGCCTTAGAAAATGTCAATAATGCACCAAGATTTCAGAACATTGCCTGTAAAACTCCAATATTCTTCGAGAATAGCGATTATTTCCAGAAAAGTGTAAGAAATATATTGACCAAAAATGTCAAATCGATATGTTCCCACTTATTACACCTCAATATCCGTTAATAACAAGCGCAAAAATAAAAACCTGCAATGATGACTCCTCTAAATCCAAAAAATGTTACTCCAATTAACAGTTTTTAGATTATTCTCGTTTTTGAAACGAAAAAGTATCTCAAAATGTATTTATCTATGAAACACTTTCCAGCTCTGCTCAGACGTTTAATATTTCAAATAACGGTTTAATCTCAAGTATATATTGTTTTACACCCTGTTTGTAGATTTTCTGTTCCAAAGTTTGTGAATTTCTTTTCGCCGATCAAGGTGAGATTCACAACGTTCAAATTATGGTTCAAACCAGAGTTTTTTTCCAGAACCTGACGTTTTCCATTTATTCAAAAAATACGTACTCCCAATTTCGAGAAAACACTTTGGTTAGGTCCGAAGTGAGTGGGTCTATTCGACCCTTCTTCGCAACCCTCAAGGGTTTATTGTGGCTAAACAAAGAAACAAAGACTTACTCCTACATTGCCCAAAAAACTTCTCACTGGATGCTTCTACTAGCTATGTTTCACAATTATACTGTCCCAATCCAAGATAAACGGAACGAGGAACTCCAAAGAATTAATTAATATTTTTCATAATAACTTTCACCTACCATCTATAATGAAATTATTAATTGGGTTTCTTCAACAATTAATTTTGTATTACAATGAAACTGTTAGTTTCATAATGTTTGAAGAACAACGATATTGACCTAATTAAGAAATTATCGTTGTTATTTTTCAGACGCACCAATAGGTGAAATAAACAATATACATATGGCACTGATAATATTACCCTAAAAGTTTCAAAGATTCCAAAATAAATTAATACATTTATTATGTTTGATGGTATATCACTAATACGATAGATATCATCGCGAAGCGAAGAGAAAAGAGAGAATGATGAAAAGCATTGAGCACATTCTTAATAAGTAAAATGTTTTCACATCACCTTTTATAGATCATCTTTTTCACAATCAGTTTAGAAACTTTATGACTCCAACAAAACACTTGTAACTGAATTCTCTTATTGCAAAAATAAATCAGTGTAAAAATTTATGAAGTCGGTCTGATATCAATCGAGAAATTTATTACTGGAATAATTTCTTCGAATAATATTGCGGAATTATGATAATATAATGACTACTGACATTCATTTTTTTTATTTAACTTTTTCGTGTGATGATGCGAACGGATTTACAATGAAGCGGCATTCAATTCATTATTGAAGAGGTTCCTTGAATAGATAATTACAAACCTTTTATTGATTTCTTGAATACTGAGAATAAGAATAACTTTCATTCATTACACTTTCATGGCGGGAAAGTTAACAAAAAATTATTTAAAAAATAAGGTGGATTGATAATAACTGTTGTTCAATGTGAAAAACAAATAAAAAACCAACACTATAAATTCCAGACCCTTTGGGTGGATTCGTTATCAATTTTGTGAGGTTATGTATGCAGTTAAGACGCAAAATAAATCTATTAACGAGTTCGGCGTTGATGTATAAAAAAATATACGAGATAATGGCTTGTACCAGACACTTCATCAATAAGTCACTAAAACAAAAATCAAACTGCATTGGACAATATCGTTAACATACTAATAGTTTGTGAAATCAATCTGTAACGGGGAAGTATATCTATCTCAATTGAATAGTAAAAATTAGCTATTTGAATGAGTTGATCTCTCGAAAGTAGAGAATAGAAGTTATGAGGAATAGTTACAAGCACGTAATGCATTAAGTTAGCCATTAGACGGAATGAAATACGGTTCATGAACAATAGCATCTGTTGCACATTCAGATAAATAATCCGACAATAGAATCAATAAAGCCAAAACATTAGCTAAAAGTTCTAGTATATCCAACAATAGGATTGAAGCACTTTGTAAAAGAGAAGCTTTGACTCATCTACGAAACCTCACGTGATTTCCAGAAAAACCATACCAAGAAGACATCAGGTTTTCATGTATGTGTACATACAAATGAAAAATACTATTGTGTCTAGAGATTTAAAGGCATAGCAATGTCAACAATCGAAATATTAAAACTAAAAAATGCTAAAGTATCACCAGTTTTGGGTAAATATTTCTTGTGACATGATGATAAATTTCTAGTTAGAAGAAAAAACAGAGAAAGGATTTTCGTTGCCCCCTTCTGATGACGAAAAACCCTAAAAATAATTAGTTTCCTCATAAGATAATACGGTTGTTCAGATATGACTAAAAAGTCAAATGATAGAATTTCAATGTAACAGGAGGGTTGAGGATACACCATAATAAAAATAGTTGAGAAGAGAGCTTTTTACATGACTGGTTCATAAATAAATACCAATTCAACCTGCTGACAACAGTGTCCAGAAGATTCATCGAACTATATATTATCTTTATTGAAAAAAATATTTGGGGTGATTTATAGTAGACCATGTATTTGCTTCGCTTCAGTTTGTTCTCTAAACTGGGAGCTTCAAGGATGAATAGGATTTTGATGAAAAGAGGTGGGGAAAGTGCTCTCATAGAAAGAGAAGAAATTGTTTTGGGTCGGCAAAGCAAATACGTTTGTCAACGTGACATAAAGTAAAAAATATCGTTGTGATAAATTAAATACGAGTATACAAGTAAACCAACACACTACCATGAGGAACTCTATGAGTTACCGCGGAAAGTTCGATGACTAATAATTATTAAACACTGACTGATATCTGTTGTGTAAAGCTACCGGACTGATTCCTGGCCGGTGGTAGGAATCGTATCTGCGTATAGTTTGGGTTGGTGTATGACAAAGCAAGTGTTAGAAAAAAATCAATAGAAACTTTTGTTTGCAATATTACGTAGTACGGATTGAACGTAAACAATAAATGAAAGTTAAAATACCATTTGGGTTCCTATAGATATATAAAAAGCAGTGTATGTGCAGGAAAATTCTGAGAGGGAAGCTTCCCATAGAAATTAAATTTACTTAGTAGTTTTCCGTGAGATATACATTCGAAAGCTTGAAAAATCGACCGTGGTGATATCTCTGTGTTGCCCATTTTCAAATCTTTCAACGTTTTCTATAACAGCGTGTGAAATTATCATAAGATGATGAAAATGGAACTATGATCATATGCGTGAGCAGAGATTCCTTCTTTAAAAATTGGAATAATTTTCATTATTTTCAGGTAGTCCGAAAAAATACCTTAGGTAAGTCAATGGTTTGATAAAAAAACAGTTCAAATATTCGAAAATTGCTTGAGGTCATCGTGTTCAGTATTTTCATAAGATATAACAATGAGTTTTCTGAAGTTAGAGTTTTTGATGATATTAAACTCCAAAATTCAAATTGACCTGCTATAGGTTGTTCCGTGCAGTTCAGGTATATGTTTCTAGAGTTAATTATAGTTGAGTGCTTTCGCCTATTTTTTTTATTTTTCTCATGAGAAAAACTGAGGTATGTCACTTGTTTTCTTATATTTTCCAGCACACTGAAATCAGTTACTTTCTCAAATCAATATTTACATAGTCCGTTCCCCGAAAATTAAACTTGTTCTGCCCGCAAGGCCACATTAATCAAAACGTGGATGAGTTTTCAGAAATAGAAAACGAATAAAAGAAGATGTATTATTATATTATATTCTCCAAGAAGACGAGGCAAATTCTATATGAACCTGACATGCAAGATATAATAAGAGTCCCTCGTTTGAGTTGGGTGACAAAAAGATGGAGAAGATTTATTCTCTGAATATCTGTTATTTTTTAGTAAACGATTTCAATTCAGAAATCTATTTCATATAAATTCAAATTGAAAGCTCAACAGTGGTGATTATCAAGTTTGTTCACGATAATGCAGTGACCGCCTACTATTCCACTGTAATCACCGTAAATGATAGCAAAGGACCACAGGAAGTGGTATAGTGGTCGCGTCTATTATCAATTATCCGCTGCACACCTGAAACGAATTAAATAAATGCTCGATTTCATGGGAAGAACGCTGTACTCCTGCATAACGCATGCAGTTTTTCGAGCTTGTATTTTTTCTTGAATATCTAATGAAGGAAAATGACTTTCTCTTTTGCATTCGAAATGAAAATATGAATTAACATTTGGAAGTGTCAATTATTTTGGTTAATAAACTGAAAGATGAACCATACAACACCTTTCCAAATTTAATTTTCTGAAAATTTCATGAGACAGGAATTTACGAAATCGGTTAGTAGGTATTTATTGCAAGAACTTTCGAGCTGATTGAGGATAACTGATTTTTTATATACAAGATGTCCAAAGATGTCCAGAGTTCTTAAGCCTGAAATTTTTTTTTACAGAATAAAGTAGGTACACCAAATAGTCACCAACAATGATTGATACATCCGAATTCTGAGGGACCTGGCTGGAACTTGATATATATAAAATGTATATTGCTTGCTGATATATTCCAACTACTCGAATTGACAACAGAAAATCTTCAATTGTTTTAGACATCTCCAACATTTAAAAGTTCAAAAGAGGCGTAAAAACAACAGAATTCATCAAAAATTGAAAGGCAGAGGGCTACCTGACTGTCTATTCTAATATGAGGTGAAGTCGATTGAAACTGCTGCACCTTTGGGGCTTCAATTCCAAATCAAATTTTCTCCCAAATTGGAAAAGGTTCTCTTTCTCTCTCTCTTCTACTGTCACCCTATCTCTCTCTCTCTCTCTCTCTCTCTCTCTTAGATATTTTTCACTTACAGAACAAAGAGGCGAACTCTCACATCTCTCAATGTGAAAGTTCACCAGAACAGGATGTAGGATTTTATTTTTATCAACAGAAAAAAGGTGAATATATAGTTTGTTTTTTTGAATTGATATGTCACAAAAACATGATAATTCAGAAAATCAGAACAACCCATCTATAATACTATACTGAATTCTCATAAATAGTGTTGCATTAAAATGAAAATATTGTTGTCAGGTTTTGATTCTATACATTTTATCATCTTCTATTTAAATCATACACAGGCAGCTAAACGGACAACTTGTTTTATAATTAAAGGAACTACCCGCTGATGAAATGTATTCAACAACATCCATTTTTATTAAATGAATATAAAAAATTTCAATTATATTCTGCGACTAAAATTTATGGCGCGGAAACAAGAACGGCAGATTAAATTTACCGTGAGATGAGGGAGATATGAATATTGGCTCATCAGCTGAGCGCGGTTAGGTTAACATTCACGAGCATAACGTTAGAAATTGTATATCATATAAAAACCAAGAGATTTGTTTCGGAAATGAAACAAGGAAAACATCATTCAAATCAGTTTAATTTTGTGCTGTGAACTGTGAGCAATATGGAAAGAGAAAAGCAGTCAAAGCAAACGCAGACCGAATGAAAATATGTTGCATAAAGATGTAGTTTATTTGCGTAGTAATTTAATCAAAGTGTTAATCACAGTGAAATCACAGAATTCTTGAAACCTTTGAAGAAAATGAAGGTGAATGTGATAATGTATCTGAAGACATTGAAATTGGATGAAGAAAACAAATTCAGCTTGATGATTGCACCAAATATGCTATTCGTAGTAAATTCCATTTGTTCTTTTCCCGAAATGAAATTCCAACCTCAAGAAAGTCGCAGCCGAAATAAGTTCCGATGGATCGATGCCCAAAATAACACGTTTTTTATCGCGCACATTAAGGCAAATATACATTGAATGTATGAAAAGATGTGGGGAAAGTGATCTTATAGAAAGAGAAGAAACTATTTTGTAGTGAAGAAATTACTTGAAAAAAATCTGAGAGGTAGATGAGACTTGGTTGAATCACTGCCATACTGTCTCAAAGGTATGGCAAGATTTAGAAATGAAAAGTTGTCGATAATCTTTTATTGAAGGCTTCTCAACAGGATTGAAAGCACCAGCTGACAAAGAACGGAGGCTCTTAATAACCCACATAGCCAACGCTTTGGGTGTTTTGGAAAACGGCTTGTTACTATTCGAGTCCAAGAAAACTAGCGACTACCACGAGGAAATGGACGCACAAAAGTTCGAAAGTTGGTTTTAAAAAGATTTTAACAAACCTTGAACAAACTCTGTCGTTGTCATGGATAATGCCCTCTACCATAGCATTCGACGATAATATGTTAAAAATCCAACTACTCAATGCTGCAAAGAAACAGTTGAAGAAATTTGTTGTCGACAAAATGGCTCGTGTACACCACCTCCCTCCTTTCCATTATGAAATAAACTCGAACGAGCTCATGTGGGCTCAAATAAAAATCAAGTGGCAAGGGAAAACTTGACTTTCGAAATGGATGAGGTAAAAAGCCTACTAGCTATTGCGATAGAAAATGTCAGAATCGAGTCATGGAAAACATGCATTAGACATACGACAGAAGAAGAATACAAAAAGTGGGATCTCGACACTAGAATGAGCATTACAATTGAACCATTGATTATTACCTTGAATAATAGCGATCGCGATAGTTGCTCATCATCCGATGAGTTTTTTTCAAACGATAATGCACTGCACTAAGACCAATAGTCTCAGGAAGAAAGGCAGATAGACGTGTTTTCGGATTTGTCCTCACTGGGATGATTCATTCATGAATAATAGTCCCAGAAACCATATACTAAGCAATTACATAAAGTAATAATGACCTATACTAAATATTTCGAACCAAAAGTGTTCCCTCATAATGCAGATCTACACATCTTTGTGTAGAGTTTATTTTGAAATAAATGGCTTTCTTCTCTTTGGAAGATTCCCACGTTTTTTATATGAAGGTGACGAAGTAGAAAGTCAAAACTTTCTTTCCCAACAATTGACGGTCATTATTACCGAGAATAAAAAGTTGCCAGGGTACGACTAGCCAGGAATATTAAAAGTAAGTAGAGACGATGTCATATTCTCTTACGAAATCGCCATGGGATCGATGGAAGACTCATTTGATATCGATTTCGACCGCCGACCAAAAGTCGTCTGCTGTCTTTTCATCTGATGTCGCTGTTGAAATCAGAGATCAAACACAACGCCCTTAAGATTCAGTACTAGGCAGCGCTGTTTCGACACGCCATGAGTCTTATCAGTGGTGCTAGGCTGAACCACAAATGCACTGTTGAAATCAACTATCTTCCAAGTTTTAGTCATCAAGGCCAGCCGCAACTTATATATAACGACTTTTCCATCATACAAATAAAACACTCTATGGCTTTTGGAAATTCACACACAGGCGATCATTCACTTGCGGTAACTAAAAATTCCAACAGTTTTTGTTTTTCCAGGAGCCTTATTTGTTTCCAGTAAAATATAATACATATATCAAGTCTTCGTACAGTGATGACGTTGCTGAAAGAAACTTGAAAAGAAAACTTTAATTTTCATAATGAAAGGTTTACAGAACCGCGATACGTGTAAAATAGTTTTCTCAGGCATGACGGAAAAAATTACTTCTGAATTATAATATATTATACTTTTGAAACATTAAATTTCATCACAAGATCGCAATCACAAGATCGACTATGGATTCGATTCAACTATACCTGCAAAGAGAGAATATAATTTTCAATTTAGTAGTGAAAACAGGTAATAATAGATGAAAACAGGACAATCAAATATAAAATTCACATCGGTACAGAACTGAATTTAACCCTTAACTGTGCTGGCTATTTTAAATAACATCTGCATGCTGGTGGGGTCTCAACGTACCCCAAAAAAATTAAATGTGTAGGACTGTTACTGTAAACTCAATGAACTAAGTTATATTCAAAATCATATGTGATACATACTGTTATCATAACATTAATATTTAAAGGCAACTATTACAAATAGTATTTTAATGAATGGAGCAAATGTGTTTTTTGTACTTTTTGCACACTGTTTTCGTTTTTCGATCATAATTTCTTGGAAAATCAGAACAACGAGCTTCCTTGTTGAATTTTCTTCTGAAGATGCAGCAGAGGTTTCTGAACCACCTAGTTTGATTATTATCTGCCGTAGTTCTTGTGTGAGATGTGTTGTATCCCGGCGTTCGATATGAGGTTTTATCAGCGATTTTCCT